>VDFB02345669.1:0-66706 GCA_007258455.2 Sequoia sempervirens | reverse complement strand
TAGGCAACTTGCATAATTCCCAAGTCTAATTTTTCAACAAGGAGTCCATTTCTTCTTCCATTCCATGCTCCCACTGAACCTTGGTATCCACTTGCATAGCTTCATCATAATATTCTAGTTCACCGGCATCAGTTAAAAAAATAGTATACAAAGAGGAAGATAATATTTCTGGAGGTCTAATTATCCTTGAAGATCATCTAACATTCATAGGAGTTTGTGGTATTTGTTGTTGTTGTAGTTTCCCAGCATGAGGAACCATTGAAACATCATTGTTTGGAATATGATCCAACACTAGATAATCATTTTCTTTCTTCTCATGCTACAACAACAAATCAGTGTACAACACTTTCTCATTGAATATGACATCCCTGCTTCTCAAAATTTTCTAATTTTCAGATCTCCAAAGCCTATAACCAAATTGATCAATTCCATATCCAACAAATATATATTTCTTTGATTTTGGATCAAGCTTGGTTCTATTTTCAGAATCTACATATGCACATGCTTCACAACTGAAGGTTTTGAGAAAAGAATAACTCACCTTCTTACCTTTCCATGCTTCCTCTAGAATACCACAACCCAAAGGATTAGAGGGATCTCTATTAATTAAATAAACAAATTTTTTTATAGTTTCTTCCCACAATTTTAAAGGAAACCCAACATGCAATCTCATAGTTTGTGCACACTCCATTATTGTTCTATTCATGCACTCAGCCACTACATTTTCCTGTGGAGTCCTTGGCACCATTTTTGGCCTATGAATACCATTAGAGGAACAATAATATTCAAACTCTTTGCTGCAATACTCACCACCATTGTCAGATCTAAGACATTTTAGCTTTTTACCTCTCTCATTCTCAGCCAAGCTTCTCCATTTTTTAAAAGTTTCAAATACATCAGATTTCTGCCTAAGGAAATAAATCCATACCTTCCTAGGTGCATCATCAATGAATGTAACATAATACTAAGAGCCACCAAGAGAAGATACCTGAGCTGGTCCCCATACATCTGTATGCACAAGCTCCAATTTCTCATCTTTCTTTTGCTTCCCACCCTCGAGAAAACTTACTCTCTTTTATTTTCCATACATAAAACTTTCATAGAAATCCATATTAACACATTTTAGACTTGATAAAACATTATTTGAATGAAGTACTTTCATACCTTTTGCACTCATATTCCCAAGTCTATTTTGCCTTAGTGCTGATTCAGAGTCCACACCAATTGTATGATCTTCTACTTGCTGAACTACAACAACTATTCCTGAACATTGACCTTTCTCCATAACAATTAAAGTAGAAGGAACAGTATGACTGTACAAAGATATAAGGTTCCTACTTTCCAATTTTTATCACTAAATGTAACAACATAACCTTCATCATCTAGTTGCCCTGCTGAAATTAAATTTTTGATTAACTTTGGAACATGCCTTACCTCATGTAGTAGCCAATGATTCCCATTCTACAACTTAATCTTGATTCTTCCCTTTCCAATAATCCGATAGGGTTTGTTATCTCCTAAATAAACCAGCCCAAAATACCCTTGGACATAATCAAGAAAATAACTTCTATGGGGGGTAGCATGAAATAAAGCCCTTGAATCTAATACCCAATAATCATCAACATTATCAAGGGAAAAAATCAAAGCATCCTCATCATATTTATTACTTACCACATTTGCCTCTTTACTTCCTTCTTTTTCGTCTCCTTTATTTTTCCAAGACAAACAATCTTTCTTTAAATGACGCGACTTACCATAGTACCAGCAATCCCTCTTGTCTCTAGATTGCGACTTTCTGTTCTTTGATTTTCCTTGTGACTTCCCACAATTTCCAAAATTGTTTCCTCTCTCCTTTGTTCTTCCCCTACTTTCTGCATTCAAAATACTGCCTAATGTGGATGTTCCACCTGAGCTTTTCCTACAAATTTCCTCGCTCAAAATAACACCAACAAAATCATCAAATTTCAATGTATTCGAACCAGAAACCGAATTGCTAATAGCCATTACCAAGCTATTCTAGCTTTCAGGAAAGGAACAAAAAATAAAAAAAGCCCTAACTTCTTCATCAAAGTTTAATTTTATAGAAGTTAATTGACTGGTGACAGTATTAAACTCATTTAAATGATCAGTAACTGACCCACCTTCTACCATTTTCATATTAAATAAATGCTTCATAAGAAATACCTTATTCGAAGCAGAAGGATTTTCAAATAACTTTGCCATGGTTTCCATCAACTCTTGAGTTGTCTTTTTTGTTGTAATATTGAATGCCACTGATTATGCTAGGCATAAACAAATATTTCCAAGAGCATTTCTATCCAAAATCTCCTAGTCCTTATCAGACATTGCTACAGGTTTCTTGGTTTTCCCTTCCAATGGCTGCCATATATCCTTCTGATAGAGATAGTCCTCCATCTACATCTTCCATAACTGATAGTTGTACCCATTAAACTTCTCAACCTTCTTACCCTCATCTGTCATTACTCCCACTCAACCATGAAACCTTCCTACAGATGATAATAAAAAACACAACCCACTCTGATACCACTTGTTAGGGTTAGAAATGGTAGATATCAAACAATTAAATATAGATTTAATTAATAAATAGAGAAACTAAAACACAGAATAAATTATAATAGAGATAATTTAACGTGGTTCACCCAATTTGGGCTACATCCACCAAACTGCAACCATCCAATGATTTTATTATCTAGTGCAAAAACCTATTACAATCTTGCAAATAATCATGTTTTTCATCATATTGTAACCCCCATCTGAACCCCTTTTTAACAAGCTTAGAAGCTTCTAGGTTAGGGTTCTACAAAATCAAGTTTTTTTTCTTTTTCGTTGATTTTTCCCTTTTTTGGTGACGATGTGAAAAAGTAGGAGGAAAATTTTTTGGCCCTAAAACTAGGTGTGAGTGTTGTAGGAACTCGCAGCAGTGCGAAAATGGGTATGAGTGGTGCAAGCTAGGGTGTATAGTATACCATGGGCTATACAGTATAGCATGATCAGTTGCCACATACCAACATGGATCGTGCAACGAACCATCTCTTTTAGGGACCTATTTTTCCTCTCAACTGCACCATTTTTTTTGTGGCCTGTATGAAATAGTAAGTTGAAGATCAATCCCTTAAAGAGTACAAATTTGTTCAAATTGATGGTTCACATATTCTTGACCATTATTTGTGAAGAAAATTTTGACACACTTTCTAGATTTCTTCTTAACATAATCCTTAAACTCTTGAAATTTATCAAAGACTTCTACTTTGTGTCAAAGAAAGTGTTGGAGAAAAAAATTCTCCCTTAGTATCCACCAACCTTCATTTTCCGTCTACCTTTCACTCACATTAAATTACCCATTGCCTTTAGTTTTACATTGTATTTAACATTAAGTGCAACAATTTGTGTGACAAGATCCATAAACATATCTTCATTCCCCTTGTACATATCCATTCATCCCTCGAGATAGTCACTAATAAAACAATTCATAGAATTGAAAATCCACCTTGGTTTTCATTTCATCTCCATCATGATCCCCACTGCCCCTCAAAGTTTCACTATATTTAGCATAATATGTAGAATTTCCCCTAATGCATATAAGTCTCAAGCTATTTCCTCATAAATAAAATAAAGTCTCCAAAGCATTTTTTAACTAATCCCCAACACAAGACATATCGACATGACAACTCCACATCGGGGGAACTCTCATCATAGTCTCCTCGATGAACCAATGGAGACAGACCATGGAACACACACTATCGACAATTCAACCTTCTATTAGGTGGAATTACAACATTGTCTCCCCAATGGAACGACAAAAATAACTAAGGTGAAAACATCATGGAAAGTATTACATATCAGTAGAACATGCTTCACTATCTCCTCAATAGCCTGAACAAGACATATTAGAGACACTAAGGTGTATCAGGTAGAGATAACATTATGTCCCACTGATGAGCTGATGTAGGACACAACAAAGGTATTTTTAGAAATGTACAACATCTAGTAGTATTGGGGAGATAAAATGTTATCAAACTAGCATGAAATCTAGTTCCTCCGATATAGTGATAAGAATATCAAAAGAAAAGGAATGTTGGAATGAACAAGGATTATCGGTAGAACATAAATAGAGGTTTCCTCAATAAACCGATGATGTGTGAAAGGAAGGATGACATCATAAATAATTAGTATGAACTAAGGATTGGGATTGGTTGAACTAAAATGTATTGGTGAAAAATTATCTGGCATCCAGCCGATACCTTGAAGGAAAACTAAAGACAAAAAGTTCATCGAGGGGAAAGGTGGACATCGAAAGAAGAAAATTATAGTTCCATTGATGCAATGATGATGATTGTTTTCAATTAATGTGAAAACCCAAGATATCATGGAGATATTAAAAACTAAATGATCCCCCAGTGACATGAAAGAGAGCAAGTGTTCCATTAATGAGCTAAAGTCAAGTAGTGTATACCTCAAACTGATTTCATTTTGTTATCAAAAAATTTTATGAGCTATAGAAAGGAGTGGAGCGAAAGATTTTGAAGTATCCCATTGTTGCACAATTGGAAGTCAAGGAAACAAGTGTGACACAAGTAAGTATACAAAGCCAACTTGAGAATTTTCTTTAAAGAATTATAAAAAACAAGTTAGGTTTTCTTAAATGATGGAAGGAAGTTCAGGGACACCAAAATCCAAAAAACAAAAGATAGAAGTTAGGATTTTAAACCAGGATTTGATAGACTAGTGTCTAGGGTTGGGACCGAGAGCTAAGAGGAGTGCACAATTGAATCCTTTTGTGGACAAGTTATGGGATAAACACAAAGATCTAGGGGATGCATGGACATTGCAAAGAGGATATGAGCTATTCATGTATCACTATAGAAAAAAGTATAGGTTTCAGCCTATCTGCAATCCATGGAAGATGAACTTGGGCAAGTTTGTTGTGCCTAATGTGTTCATCAACATAGAGTTGGTTAAGACACTAGCTAAAAAATACAACCCCAAGCGACTTGCAGTTTTGCTACATGATGGGTCTGATCTTATTATCATTTCCAAAGAATTTATTTCCACTATATTCAATTTAGATTGCACCCTGAATGTTCCATTCATAGTAAAAGACCTAATAGAAAAATACCACCACATGGATACCAGATATAAAAGATGGAAATTTCCCTTACATAGGCCCCAAGAGGAAGGAAATCAACTTAATATATTCTCACAATGAACACCCTCCATTTCATGAAGAGTTATTTAAGCAATATTTTTGATACACATATTATACTACATGACACGTATTGGGAGTGGAATCCCCGATCCTCATGTCAATATCCCCAATGGTCCTAGCAATAGATGTGCAGAGCCGAGATGCACAAGTATTAAATTATGCTGGATTTTTAGCCAATAATTTAAACTAGGGATTGGAAATAATGAAAAACAACAACTGTGAATGTATCAATTTCAAATACTATTCTCTACTCATGTACTTACTCTTGTACAACGTGCAAGCTAGAGGGTTTTGTGGAGAGGAATTGAGGATAAAAGATATGGATGAGGATGGAAACTTCAAACCAATCCAAATGTGGACAACAATATGGGACAATAAGTATGGGAGATGCCATTATTTATACTTAAAGGAACATTTTTTCAAACCTTTTTTGAATGTATTAGGGAATTCATGTGACTATAATTTATCTCCTAAAGTATAAATATTTCTTAGACCTAAGGAGAAAAATCCCAAAAAGAAGGTAAATCATAATTGGGGGGATTGGTATTCATAATCTGGCTACACTGTGATTAGAGTACATATGGGTTTGAAGGAGCCCCACACTTGCTACCAAGGATAGTTCTAGATAGAGTGGCCTATTTAGAAATTGTAAATCAGATTCCAAGCACCTTAAGGGATAAAATAAACAGTCAATTATGTCGAGTACTCTATGCTTTGGAGATTTCACAATTGTTTCTAGTGAAGTGTATGAAGAAGTTAATAGGAAATTGGTTCATTATAATTTTACATTGGGAGATAAAATAAATAATTTTGATCTAGAAAACTTTATAAATAAAGTAAAACTATCACAAACATTATCCGGATATGAACATCAATTCTCTATGGATGATGTAGTGCAAAATTGTGATGAAGCTGTAACATCACAATGGCTAGATACAACAAGGTTATATTAGTTGAGGCCTAGAATAGGGAAAATAACCCTTCATACACAAATGCATTTGATCATAGGGTGATCCCACAATACTCGTTTACAATTTTAGGCCAAACTAGACACTTAACTTATTTTTCCTAACTAAATATTCACTTTTGGGCACCTATAGTGGCTAAACCGTGAGGAATTGGAATATGATGCAAACTAGTGATTTGTGAAATTTTGTTTGTCGATTCTAAATATATTTTTTTCAAAATATTTGGAATCGTATTGCACTTCTTTTTCCATCTCCTTTGAAAACTAGTCTTTTTCAGTAAACACCATTTTTAAGGAGTGATGCTCACCATATAAAACAAATTTTTTTCCATGAAGGATAAAATTATAATTTTTTTGAATTTAGATTTGTAACTTTGATATCTAGTGCTTCCAATTGGTTTCATAGTGTTCTCTTCAATATTTTTTCATTAATCAAGTTTTGAATTCAAACCAATTACAATTCAAACATAGGCAGACTATATAACACAACTTTTTTTGTATGTATTGAATTTTTATTTTTATTTTTTGGATCAAGGAATTTAGTACTTGCTAAACTCATATTTTTAAAATTTATTTTTTGATAATATTCTATTTTTCCACATGTATAGAACAAAGAGCTTGATTTTTAGTGAGAAACCTATATTCACAAGAAACAAAAAATAAATATAATAATTAAATTAAATCTATTTAAAATTATACTTTTTGGGAAGCTTATAATAAGGACTACATACTTACAAAAAAATAAAATTAAATGAATTCATTTGATCCCCCAAAAGGTAAATCAAAAGATAGGTGTAAAGGAGAATCTGTTATAGGTATGGTTTAAAACTAGCGGGGTTCTATCCAAGGGGTTTTCATCTAAGGTAGTTTGATCAAACCCTCTTCAACTGGAATGCTTTAAATACAAATTTTTAAGGATTAAATCATTATATTTTCTAAAAATATGTGATTTCAGCAAAATTTAGAATATCCCAGAAATTGCAAACCAACTTTGTGGGATCACCCCATATAGAGGGTCCTCTAGAAAGGGTTGAGCAAATAATCAAGCATGAGGAAGAACTAACCAAAGATGTGCCTCCTATGATCTTTGAGGCAAATATGGTAGCATGTTCTAGAATGCAAGTTGAATATATGGAAGCCCTCAACTATATACCCTCACAACCCACTCTGAAAGTTAGTTTCTCTGTTGATTCTATCATTAGTGAAGAATAGGGTCATGAATATAGTGATGAAGAAGATTAAGTTGAACAGATAAGTGCACCTATTGTTACACCATATTATTCACTCAATGAACAAATAATTGTCAAATTTAAAGCATAAAATTAACTCTCAAATGATGTGAGAGTCAGGGTGAGACAAGAGTTTGTTTCTGATAGTGACTTTGTTAAACCTTCAGAATTTAAATCATTCATTTATGAACAAAAGGGTAAAGCACTTCGAAAAAGAATGAAAGATATCACTCCTAAGCAAGAATCAGTAGCCCTAGAAGAATTGAGAAAGGAATTAAACCAAGAGCTAGAATCCATTACCTCTAAAAGAGGAATGGAACTACTTCAAGAAGTTGGGGTCTTGCTCTTACCTAGATTGGACAAATTAGCTTTGCCATAGTGTTTGATAGTTTCAGAAAAAGAGGAGATAAGACACTGCACTTGAAAAAAGAAGCCAGTGATAAAATGTATTTAGGGACAAGATACAACCCATATGAGAGCACATTGTTGATGCATTATACCCTCAAGATAAAAGGCCTACTATTATCAACAATCCAAATCAGGTATTTGGGAATCTCATGGTACAAAAAGTTGTAGAAACTAATCCCATTGAAAGTGTAGAATTGAACATAAATGTGGAAAAATTGAATAAATCTCAAGTTGAAAATTTGATAAAAGATAATGAAAAGCTAAGGAAGGAGGTAGCTAGGTACAAAGACAAAATATCCTCTTCTTCTTCATTAGAATTGTATTCTCCATGGACAGATTGTGAAAAGAAGGTATTGGTTGCAATGGAAAATGTTATATATTGGAAATATTGCCATGAGATAGTTCAAAAGAAGTGCAATGAGCTAGACACAAAGATAAGAACCATTAAATTTGAGATTGTCTCTAAGATAATCAAAAATAAATTTGAGAAGGTAATAAATTATCAGGTCGATCAATATTGGGACGTCTTTGTAAAGGTGCACTCAACCTTCCAAGAGCATGTAAAGCTATAGGAAAAGATAGGAGAAAGAAAAGAAGAATTGATCAGGAAGGAAATCATGGACGAACAGATTCTCCACAGGTGTGATGAATTGGTCAATCAACATGAGGAGTTTTGTGCTAGAATTAGGGCTGATCTTGATGACTTTGACCAACCATTAGACATCCTATTTCCCATGTTCTTTGATGGTGAAGGATGACTTAAAGAAAAGGATCAATGGAAGGATGAGTTGTTTTAGATATTACCACAAGCACTTGAGATGGTCAATGATGAGGAGATGGTACTGGACAACACTCACAAACAACTTGAAGGAATAATGTATCTAGAATACAACATGAGGGAATCTCTATTGAATATTGACATTCACATTAGAGAGGATTACATCAGATAATTGTCAGAGATGCACCTACTCATCGGTAAAATTGTAGAGGCCCTAAATGTGGAGAAATAAGTTCCATGAGAGAATTGCAGGTAGACTGAGCACTTCATTATGGAGAGAAATTTGTTAGATCTTGAGAAGTCACGAGTTCTCTACATTGAATAATGGAGCAAGTGTTTTATCTATTGTAGTTACTTAAGTTAATTTCTTTATGTTTTAAAAATATAATGAGTTAGAAGTATGAAAAGACGTCTTTTTCTTAACAGGCCTGAAGATTGTTGCTTCCCATATTAAAAGGGAAACCAAGGCCTAGTTTTGGATCATCACATCATTATCACCACCAACTGTAGTAGTAGGTTACATTCATATAGCACATTCCATTCATCCATCTCATATCAAATGACATTTTCTATTAATGTAACATCACTTTGAACAAATACAATGGAGAATACTTTTCTTAATTGGTGACTTATATTCAGCGTTCAATTGTTCTATTGATTTTCATGCTTAAATGTTGTTGTGTTGTCTCCAAAGTGGTTTCTTAAAGCTATTTAAATTCATAAGATTTATCAAGACAAATTTATTGTTGTGTGATTTTTTTTATTAGGTTCTGGTGAGAGAGAATTAAAATCCTTTTAGTTAATTTATTTTAATTGGTTCCCTGAGGGGTTAAAAATAATTTTAAAAGTAATTAATCTGATTGGTTTCCTTAATCTAAGAATTAAAAATCCTTTCATAGCATCACAATAATTTAAGGGAATAACATTAGGATTTATAAAGAAGGGTACTTAGCAAACAAACTTGTACGTTTGTACAAGGTACAAACATTTAAAAGTGCCCAATAGTTAGAGTTAAGTTGAATCATAGGTTTACCTATCATACAAATCTATCTCCAAAATCACCATCCATCCATTGACTCTATTCACCCAATACATTAGGCATTGATCAACTTTAGAACAATTCCATACAAACTTTACTTACACACTTTACTCTCAATGCATATAGTAGGAATTAGCCATCAAGTCTTGTATCTACTTCACCCCTATGTGCCATTGTGAGTAGATTTCCTAAGTCAGAGATCATTCTCAAACCTTCCAATCTACCTTATTACTTAGGTACACCTGCCTAGGTCTAGAAGAGCCTAAAGAGTAGGATGTGATCAATCATAATTTCCTCACTCATTGGCCAAAAATGTATTAAGAGACTAACATCCTCATGGTCTAGAAACCTATGTTTTTGAGACCTAATAGAAAGTAGGCCCATGTATATCTAGAATATTTATCAATGAAGGTGAGAAAATAACAAGCCTTATTGCAAGATAATGATGGAAAAGGAACCACCAAGTCACTATGAACCAATTCAAGAAAGTTTGAAGCCCTCCAAGTCTTCCCTTTATTGAACTTGTCCTCAAGATGTTTTTCCAAGGCACAAATTAAACATACAATGGAAAATTTTATTTGAGGAAGACCCATGACCATATTCTATTTGCTAAGTTACCAAAGATAGTGGTAGTTGATATGTCCAAACCACTCATTCCATAGTTTTCTCACAAAATTTGAATGGGTGAGCAATGCAATGGAATGTGAATCAAGTAAAAAATGAGAGAAAGCATACAAGAAAGACTCAAGATTGGTCCTACCAACTATAAGGAGTACATTCTCTTTAAGATTCCTGATGTTGACAAAATCTAGAGTGAATTCAACTTTTCTATGATTTTGAGTGATTTGGTAGATAGAGAGAAGGTTGGCTGACAAATCAAGCATGCAAAGGACATCCTTAAATGTATAATTTCCAACATTAATTAAACCCTTCCCAATTATATCCACTGGAGAATCATCCCCAATGAGAATGTGGAGCACAAAATAAGGCTCCAAAAGAGAAAAAAAATATTTAATAGAATCCATGTGATGTGATGCACTTGAGTGAAAAATCCACTATTGTGAAGAATTAATAGTAGAAACAAGTGTTGATGCTTTCCCTTTACCTATTTTGGAAGGAGTAGAGGATTGATGAGCAACAAAAGAATGTAGATTAATGTTGTTCTTTTTAAGAAGATGTTTCAACTCATTGATTTGCTTCTTATGTCAAGAATGTTCCCCATGACCAAGTTTCTTGTTGTAGCTATAAGTTGGTATTTCCTTATTTTGATAATTCCCCTTTGAATAGGGCAAGTTGAAGTAAAATTTTGTTGTAGAAGATGATTATGTCTGATCTTTTTGTTACTTTTTCTTGAACTACTTTTATTTTTTTTTAGGTTAAATCCCTAATTCTTTCTGACCATTAGGCTGGCCAACCATCAAATCTTGTGAGTGTGAAGGCTTAATAAGACCCATGGAAAGAAGCGTTCATTATTCTTGCATCAACATTTTAGAAAATGAAGCCAAAAAATGTGTAATGAATGTAGATTTCATTGTCAACCTAGGTATGTGAAAGCTAGAAACAAAAGTTGCATATTCAGGTCCAAGTTTGTTGAGAGTTCTATAAACATGTTGAATGTATTTCTTCTCTAAGCCACATGAATTACATTGTGCTCTTAGGTCATTGAGCTTTGTTACATAATCCTGGATGTTGTAAAAATACTTTTGATCAAGATTCATTAGTATATTGTCAATTTGATAATCGCAAACTTCATCAACTGTACCATATAGAGTTTTAAATTTATTCTATACATCATGTGAATCTTTACACCCTTCAATTTGAAACATAATATCAATATAAACTAAAATCCTTAGAAAACCAAGAGCTTTTGTATGTTCAAGCATCTAGAGTAATTTTTCCTTATTATTTTTGGGTTCAATTACCTTCTTTTGGACATAAGGTGAATATCATAGCTCCATTCAAGAATTCCATGTATTTTGATGCCATGTATTGTAGTTTTATGGCATTAGCAAGGAAACTTAAATGTACCCATAGTGAAGGAAAAATAGAGAATACAAAATAAGAGATGTACGAGCACAAAGACAACAAGAGACACCCCCTATTTCACTCAATCAAAGAACCCCTCAAAGAAAATGATTTGGCACTTTATATTTAGTGTAGATACAGATTTCAAGATTTTAATATCTTCACAAATCCTCAAAAAATGAGTATATGTTTAAAGTAAATTTTTTGGTAAAATTTCCTATGAAATAAGTAGCATCAATGTGAAGTACACAAAAAAATCATGCACTTTGAAACAAATAATTATCTCAATCTAAGGTCATATGCAAAATTTATGTAGCTTTGAAGGTCACAAATCGAGAATGATGAGGTGTCCTCTTTGATAATCAGAAATTTTTGAAAAATACATGCACCAAAATCTAAAACCATCTTCACCAATGCATAGAGCACAAACAATTAGCCTAAATCAAAGAAAACTGCACTAAATTTGGAGGTTTGGAGCCTACGCTATGATCTTTCAAAGTTTGTCTTCAAAAACCAACTCATTAATGGAGAGGGTGTAAACTTTTGAAAAAAAATCCTTCATCCAAATTTTGTGTAACTTCCACTAAATTTATCTATCTTCCAAAATTAGATTTCCTCCAACTAGTATACACCTCCACCAAAATTAGCGGACCTCTAGATAAAATTAACAAACCACCAAATTTAGAAATTTGCTCAATTTAGTGATGCCAGTAGTTTTTCGGTGGAGTTGAAAATTTATATTTTTTAATTTTAAAAAACATTAAAAATATATTTAAAAATAAAAAGGTGTCGATAGATATTTAGGTGAAATTAAAATTTAATACAAGTTCTTAACACAAAAAATATTAAAAATTATAAAAATGGTTAATAAAAACATTGAAAAGGCCCGAAGGCCCAATGGAAGAGTGGCTTTGGATAGGAATAACAAGAATTTAGCACATACTTTATTTGATGAAAATGCATATTAAACATGCAAAAAAAGTTGTAGTATAGATTTTGATGTAAGGCTCCAGGGCATAGAGATTAAGAGAGCCAACCCTTAGAGTGGTGTGCCTCTTTGTTGCAGGGACAAGTCTTGCACAAAAATCTACGTAGGTAAAAATCTACTCCTTTTTTTATTTTTAATTTTTAATTTTTAATTTTTTAAATATATTTTTTTTGGAAAAAAAAATATAAAATTGAAACAAAAATGTTATAAATTATTATTTAAAATATATACACAAAATTTAAAAAAATGGGCTCTTTGGACCAAATTTTTTTGCCTCAGCTGACAACTTTGTCCAAAATTGACATTTGGTTAGTCCATTTTATGGTTTTTAGGCCTTCTAAGCATGATGTCAGGGTCAGATTTGATCTAAAATGCTTTGAAATATTGGTTCCTTTTTGGATCTAGCAATGAACCTCCCACTTCAAATTCTTCCAAATCTGGCCTCCAATGTCTGATTGATATGAAATAAAGGGGAGATTTTACTTCCTTAGCTACTCTAGACTCAATGGTGAGCTCAAAATTTCCCCTCAAAGCTTTAGAAAATTTGCAACTAGAATGTCAATATATGAACCCCCTAGAAACTAATATTTTCTCCACAATTTTTGATTCTCTAGATCATCTTAGGATGCAAGATAAGATCATACTTAGTGCTTTGAAAAAAAATAGCTCCACACTCTCAAATTTCCTAAAATATTGCTAACCCATAACTTATTCTTTCTCTAATACCATGTAATATTTGCTAAATAACCTACCTAGGATTGAAATGACTTAAGCAAAGAAAATATAGAAATAAAATATGAGAAAGAATAAATTGTATTCCTCTGAATAGAACACAAAGCTTCTATGAGCTTCAAAATTGAGATTACAAAGGAAATGTTGGGTTATATAGGCAAAGGGGAGAGATAGGATGTAACTAGATTATCAAAAGTGTTGTCATCTTGTGAGGTGTGACAACTAAAGTCATTAAAGCTAGACAACCTTATCCATGTGTAAAGTTAAGCTAGTGTGAAGAGGACCTAAGTGGATAACTAGCTAGAAAATGAACTAGTTAGATAACGTACCCCTTTCACAATAACAATGTGAATATAAGAGAATAGAAGAAGAATCTTACAAGGAGGATCACTACCTCAAAGCAATAGGAAGATCCACCACAATATCTCTACACCATTTGCATCCTTTGGCTCACTACCTCTAACAACTTCAGGCTCACTAAAAACGTAGACACTTTCTGGTCACTCTTCTGGTAGCCTTAGAAATTTAAGCTCACACTTACATCACAACACTTGATCACATTCACATCTTACAACACATCTACAAAACCTGCAACAATTAAACTTGTGTATATATCAACCACAACCTCAATAACCTTCTCCAAGTTGGCTCAGATGAAACTTATGCACCTCAAATGTCTAACCAACAAATAGGTTGGCACCAAACACTTTCATAATCGAAAGAAGTGAGGGTGGACCACACCAAGGGTTAACCAAGACCCAAATCCACACCAACACACTTCACCATGCTTCCACAAACCATGAAGCACATCCACAAGTAACACTAACACATCTAGTCAACCAAACTTGTATTAATGCTACCAAACAATCTATTCACTCTTCAACAGGTTTGAAAACATCTCACAGACCATGAAGCAAAATGACAAAACACCCTAGAATATTCCAACACCATTTGAATATTTAGCAACACTGATGCAACCACCTACAACTAAGAATACCATTATCATATTTATTTTCTATTTTATAGTGGGCAAGTGCAAAAATTGAGTCTAATTTTAGTAGAATAGTTGTAAGAATTTATTTTTTAGAAGGAATAAATTTTGTTAATATGGTTGATGACATTTTTTAAAATTTTGGTGAAATTAAAACCTATTATAAATGGCAATGTCTATTTTTAAAATATAGATAAAATAAAATACATACATACATATATATATTTAGACTATAGGAATTGGGTAACACGACCCCCTATAAACTGTAGTGCGCCTGGTAAACTTTTTAACGTGACCGGTAGTGTTGGCACGACACGCCCTCCCATACCACAGGGGTGGGGGAGACTAGACCTCATGACCAACCTCCTGCAATAGGAAAGATTTAGCCAACCGAGCTAGGGCCCCAACCCCAATAAAAGAAAAAATATTAAACATAGTTTTATTTATTAATTAATTTTTAAATAAAAATCATCATGTTTTTTTTTAAAGGAATAGAGTTTTACAATATGACTAGTGACCTTTTTTAGAATTTTTCGGTGAAAATGAAACTTATTATAGATGACAATAGTTAGTTTTCAAATATGCATTTTTGATTTTTAAACATATTTTATGTTTATTAATTATTTTAATAAATAAAAAGAGTCATAAACATGGAATGATATAGGTTAATTTTTTAAATAAATTTTTATTGTAAATTTTTGATTTTTTTAAATTTTCTAAATTTTAAAATACCTTATTCTTATTTATAAATAAATTTTAAAAATATATATTTACTGAACCATTAATAAAATCATATTTTCACGAATCTTCAATATCATATACTAATCTTTACTATTTATTTTGTTGTACATTTGAATGTTATAGCTTCTAACATGTACCCCTTTTTAAAGTTACATTTGTATATTCTATATAATTATTTTTTACTATCTATGTATTAGAACATATTTAAAACTACTAAAAAAAATGATATTTCATGTTTTAACACCATATTAATATTCCATGTGTACGTGCTTCATATTTTATCCCAACTGTGGTCAACAAAATATAATTCTCAAAGAAAACTATTTCAATTTTTGACCAAAAAGTGGACTTAATTTCTTGTACTTACCCTAAGGAACATATATTTTTACTATACAATACATAAATGTATATGCTTGATACATATTAAAAAAATTAAAAAGGTAGGATTTTTAAAAATATGTGAGCAATTTATATTGGTGTCCTAGGCTCAACAACAAGAAAAAAAAAAAGATATATATAAAAAAAGTTGCATTAAACAATAAAACTACTCTAAATTAAAAAACTAATAATAAGAAATGTATTAAAAAAAGAGAGCATACACTAGATGAGGAATATTAATGATCAATATTTAAGAAATATTAGATTTATCTTATTTCTTAAAAAAATACATTATGGAATGAACATCACTCTTTAAAAATATTATATGTATAAGAACCAATTTTTAGGGAACAAAGAAAAATGAGATAAATAACTAATTAACTATATATATATATATAAAATTTACACAAAATATTTGAAAAATCATTAGTTCAAATTATCTTCAAATTCTAAATTGTTGACTTACTATAGTTAGTAGAAAGTAATTTCTTCTTAAAAACATTATTTTTAGCATCCCACTTAGAATAAAAATTGGAATGTTCTATAATGAGATCATCTACAGTTATCTCTATCTCGAAGTGAGGGACTCATTATCTTAATTATGCATGGTGTTTGATGCATGAACATCTAGAGTATGAGCAATATTCAATCACCAATTTTTTTTCATATTTATTTGTTATTTAGTATTTTTTAGTAATGTTACTATCATATGCTAAAAAAAAAAGGTATTCCCATTATAAAGGCATAAATATTTTACCTTAACTTGTAGAGTTACATAGATCACCACCTACCATTTTTAGTGCTACTAATGAATACAAGTGATTCATAATAATTTGTACTCTAACATAAAGTTGTTTCACAAAATTAGCCATCAATGATCAAAATTTTTGACTAGTTGAAATATTTAAATGTGACATATTTAGTTATGTGGTATAAATTCAAGCTTCACATTGATATTTGAATAAATATTCAATATTATAGATTGTAGGGAATTTCATGATTAAAAATGCATTGAACCACGTTGCATTTATCTTTATGCACATACCACTTTTTCAAATGGGTCCTACACATTTCTAAATAATTTTTTCATTAAAATTAACTCCACTTTAAGACTAGCATAGATCATTCAAGAGGCTAAAAACTTTTATCCAAAAATTCATCATCATTGGAACGTATCTCCAAATTAAGAACTACGTTAAGAGATGGAATTCAAATTCAAACTCTTAAATATTACTATCAAAATATTAAAATTGATACACCAAATATCTTTCATTTAAATGAAAGATGTGGCTTCATATTGCACTTTCTAAAGTAGATTATGATGTAATTTGTGATTATGAATTAATATCTAAATCATATTTATAATTATTTGTTGTGTTATTTATTTCTTATGTGGGTGTTTGTGTATTTAACTATATGGTTGGATAATCACTAATTAGTCTCTTCAACCATAACTAAATTATTATCAAAATTGGGTTAAGTAGGATGATCTATTTGAAATATATTTGTGAACGTATGGATATTGCAAAATTCTTGGCAATTCCTTCAACTTAACTAATTCTCAATCTAATTCTAAAAGTTTGATGCTTAACACATTCCATGAATAACTTGAAATTTTCATTAAGTATATTTTTATAAAATTCTCATTTATATTCATAATTTGATGGCTCCTTGTATGAAAGTGAATCTTACCCTTATTTTTTTACGGTTAGTCCCTTTTAATCTAACTCTCCAAAACTGTGTTTGGAATCAAACAAGTAGAGAGCCATGGCCACATTGTTTTATAGGAATGAGTTTAGGTTTTTCAGTGTAATTAATGCTTGCTTCACATATCTTGACCTAAGCCTATTTAGACATGGCATTTATTGTACAGGTTAAATATCTCATGATATTTTTCCCTTCTGATATTTAGAGATATTTTGCTCATGTTTGAATATTTCTCACTTATAAGGAGACCCCTTGACTGTATTTCAATACAGATTGACATTATGCAATTTGTGTGTTCACTGTGCTTGTCAAATATCTCTATTTGTCGATCCTCACATGGTATCAAAGCGATTCAGAATAATGGCAAGCCGTGAGGTGAATTAGTTTATTGCTTTTTTTGTTGATCCATCTATGCATGTTATTCACAGCTAGAAAGAAGTTTATTTTTCTTGAGGGAACGGTTTATTCTAAATCAGAGAACCCATGTTCTTGGCATGCTTGGAGACCCTTGTTCGTTGCTTGTGTTGAGGATTCTATCCTCTGTTTGTGAATCCTCTACCTTTGCCTAGTTTCGCCCATACTTGGCATTTGTAACCTGCGCAGGATCGCATTGGTCACCCATCCTGACTCTTGTGTTGTAGATTTGGTGTTTGATTTGTAGATTGGGCCCTCCTTCAGCCCACGCATAAACCCCTACGCCTTGTATTCTCCAGTGCCCACTTCGTTCTTACATTGTGATCTAGTGAAGGGTGATTTTTTTCTTTTATGTGAAACTTTTTTTTGTAGAAATGTGATTTAATTTGGTATTGCAGATCTCTACAGATCATTACGGAAGATTGAAGACCCACTACATGGTGTTTGCTGACTAAGACATCGAAGAAGGAAAAGTGAAATCTGCCATCAAGGGAGGTTGGTTTTGATTGCTAGCGATGAAGTGAATAATATGCATGACTTCAAGAAGTTGTTGAATAGGACAAGAGGCACTGCCCAAGCAGCAAGTGTTTTCTGTCATCAGAGGTGAAGGAGATCTAAAGTAGAAGCCCCCACAATTTACTATGTGTTTGGCGTGTTTTGGGACGAGAAGGGCATGTTTCTTTTCTTCTACAGAGGGACCTCTAAACACATGATGAGAGGCTCGATTTTGTCTATCATGTGCTAACTTCCATTGAGGGCAGAGACTGCGTGGGAACCATTCATGCCAGGCCAACCTTTGACCCTCGTTTCTGCTATCACGTGTTGACTTCCAGTTTGCATGTTTAGGCGCAATTTGTTGACCCAGTTTTATTGGTGACCCATGTTTGTCTGTGTATGATCAAAGAGTTGCAATTTGGGAATTTGTAAAGAGTGAAAATTACAATTTGTAATTACTTTTTCACTATAGCTCAAGCTTTGAGTTCCTTTTTTGCAAAATTTCATCTTTTTTCACTATAAATTTAAAAAGCACAAGATCACACTCATTCTATAAAGTGCCTGATTGTGTCCTTTTTGGGTCAGTTAAAAGCACTCATTCTATAAAGTGACAAATTGGGGAGGGAAAAAAATAATCAAGGGGGGTGTTGTGTGTGGTTCATTTTCTCACTTCCTCGTGAAGTGCTTCTATTGTTCTTTTTCACTTCTGCACATATTTCTATCTTTTCTTTTTAGCATTTCTTCAAAACAACTATCTTAGTCAAAACAATATGGAATCTAATGTTGTTATGGTTCCCTTAACACCTTTCAATTATCATGATTAGAAGGTGAAAGTAATTCTTGTGCTTAAGAACAAAGGTTTATATAGAGTAACTATGGGAACATAGAAAGAACCTAATGCAACTAAAGATAAAGATAAGTTTTTTAATAAGTTTCATCAAGCATTTGGCTTTGTATGCTTAAATTTATCTCCTAATTTGTTGTTCCCTATTGAGAACTTGAGAACACCCAACCAAGTTTGGGAAGGTCTTAACAAACTTTTTGGGAAAATAGATGAACTTAGAAGCTATGAGTTGGAAAATCAACTCTTAGGTCTTAGTCCTAGGATTTTTTCAACTTTACAAAACTTTTTACTAAGTTTAAATCCTTGAAATTGTAGTTAAAATATTGTGGAATTGACAAGAAAGAGGATCAATTAATCCTTTTTGTACTTTCCAAGCTAGGTCTAGAATTTTTTGTGTTTGTATCAACTTTCTACTCTACTAAAAGGGCTCTTGGAGCCTCATGGTCAATGCCCACACTTGATAACTTTATTGTTGACCTCACAAGGGAGCAAGAAAAGTTGATTCAAATGGGTACTTTGAAGTCTACAAAATCTCAAGCCCTACTTGTAGGGAATGAAACACATCAAACTTCAAAAGGGGAGAAGAAGAACACTAAAAAGGACAAGGAAGTTAAGAAAGAAAGAAAAATTGACAACTCCAAAAAGGACTCTCAAGGTAAAAAGAGAGTTGCATGCACCTTTTGAAAATTTTTTGGACATGATAAAAATCATTGCATGAAGAAATAGATTGAAGTTCTACAACAAATTCTTAAAAAGAATAATATAGGGCTACCTGATTCTATCAAGGTATCTTCATCCAATCAAGATAATACTAAGGACAAAGAGAAATCAAAAGTAAAATCCTTAGTTGCTAAAGCATCGTTATCTCCATCATGGATTCTAGACTATGGTGCTTCACACCATATGGGTTCTTCACAGGTTATTTTTTCATCCTTAGAACCATCAAGTATGTCCACAATCACCTTAGGTGACAATAATCCAACATTGGTAAAAGGGAGAGGGTTTGTTGAAGTTGAAGGAGGAATATTTTTCAATGTTCTAAGTGTACCTTCACTCTCAGCTAATCTCCTTTCAGTGTATCAAATAACTCATTTAGGGAAGGGCATGAGAGTATAGTTCTCTCCAGATTCAGTTGAGATAAGAGAATTACAAAGTAACAATTTGGTAGCAATAGGAGAAGAAAATCACCAATCCAAATTATATTCCTTCTCCAATTTTGTCACAGATATTTCTCCAAAAGCACTACTAACTCATTCAGATGAAGTTAGCAAAACTATGGCATGAGTGGTTTGGCCATCTTAACTACCACTGTCTTGAACAACTATGTCAACAAAATATGGTTAAGGGATTACCTAAGGTTAAATTTTCTAAAGGGCGTTGTGAGGGTTGTGCACTTGGAAAGCATCCAGAAGCAAAATTTGACAAAGGTAAATCAAGGAGGGCAACACAAGTTTTATAACTTGTTCATAGTGATGTTTTAGGGGCCTTTCCCCATCCATCTTTTACAAAGGCTAGATATGTTCTCACCTTCATTGATGATTTCTCATGTTTTACTTGGGTCTACTTTCTTAGACAAAAATTAGAAGTGTTTGATTCTTTTCAAGATTTCAAAGCTCTTGTCGAAAAAAAATCAGGGAAATTCATCAAGGTTCTTCAAATGGATAATGGGAGAGAATATGTCAATAATAGTTTTGAGAAATTTTGTATATCAGAGGGGATAGATCTGCAATGCACAGTTCCTTATAACCCACAAAAAAATGGTGTTGCAAAACGTAAAAATAGATCTTTAAAAGAGATGGCTAATTGTATGATTCACACTAAGGGCCTCATACCATCATATTGGGTAGAAGCAATCAACTGTATGTATTACATACAAAATAGATTTCCACATAAAGCCTTAAAGGGTATCACTCCCTTTGAAGCTTGGAAAGGATGGAAACCTTTAGTTGATCAATTCAGAGTTTTTGGCTCACATGCCATGGAACACATTCCAAAAGAGCAATGCAAGGCTATGGATCCACAATCCAAACCTTGCATCTTTGTGGGATATCCAGATGGTGTAAAAGAATATCACCTACTCCACCCTACCACACATGAGTTGTTTATTGAGAGAAGTGTTAAGTTTCAAGAAACATCTCCTAAAACTATACTTGACACTTCTCAACATATTATGGACTCTTCAGATCCTAATTATAGTACTGATGATTCAGATCATTCTCAGCAGATTCCAATTATAGTATTTTCTTCCAGTTCTCACAATGATGAAGGTTCATCTTCATCTAGTTCAGGGATTGCATTAGAAGTTGATATATCTAAGCCAGACTCACCCACATCTTACACTATACATAGAACAGATATAGGGGTACATGATTCAACATATGATAGACTGATTCAAGTAGATTTTTAGGGGGGGTGACATGCTTTCTTTGCTTCAGTTTTTGATCCACAGAAATTCAAAGAGGCATCAGGGATACCAGAGTGGGCTATTGCTATGAGGAATATGATTCCTTGATTAGAAATCACACTTGGGATTTGACTTCACTTTTTAAGGGAAGGAAGATAGTTTGATGTAGGTGGATGTATCGAACTAAATTTGTAGCAGATGGGTCAGTTGATAAGTACAAAGCACGTTTGGTAGCGAAAGGTTTTTCACAAGTTGCAGGCATTGACTATACAAAAACATTTACACCAGTTGATAAGATGACTTCCATCAGACTCACACTTGCTATAGCCGCATCACATGGATGGAATGTACATCAGATGGATGTGAAGAGTGCTTTTCTTCATAGAGACCTTAAGGAGGAAATCTACATGGAACAACCACCAAGTTTTGTTCAAGATTCATCCTTAGTTTGTAGACTTAAGAAATCTCTCTATGGCCTTAAACAAGCTCCTAGAGCTTGGTATGCCAAGATGGTCTCCTACCTCCTATCTTTAGGTTTTACTAGATTTCATTTTGATCCTAATGTGTATTTATTGTGGTAGGATGATTCACTTTTGATACTGGTTCTATATGTTGATGATCTTTTGATTACTAGGAGTACTTCATCTGCCATTATA
Source organism: Sequoia sempervirens (assembly GCA_007258455.2). Classification (NCBI taxonomy): domain Eukaryota; kingdom Viridiplantae; phylum Streptophyta; class Pinopsida; order Cupressales; family Cupressaceae; genus Sequoia; species Sequoia sempervirens. The sequence continues at coordinate 44,683 of VDFB02345669.1, read as the reverse complement.
GTAGTGAAGACTTCACTTTAGGATAGATTTGACATGAAAAACTTGGGTTTATTGCACTACTTCCTTGGAATCGATATTTCACAGTTAGCTTCATGGATTACTCTTGCACAACCCAAGTATACTCTTGATCTACTTGCACAGTTTCATATGACTACTTGCAAACCATCTCAGACTCCCTTTCTTTTTGGAGTCAAGCTCGATACTTCCTGTATTACACCATTAGTTGATGCTACATTGTATCAACAACTTGTTGGTAGTCTTATATACTTGACTCATACCAGGCCTGATATTGCCTATGTAGTAGGCATGGTTTCAAGATTCATGAAAAAACCTCATGAACTACATTGGAAAGTAGCTAAGAGGATCCTTCACTATCTTCATGGTACTCTTGGGTTTAGGATTCACTACAGAGTTGGTTCATCACTTGACTTGGTTGGTTATATAGATTCAGATTGGGCTGGTGATACTGAGCATCGTAAGTTCGCTTCAAGTTACAACTTTTCCCTTGGTTCAGGCACTATCAATTGGTCTAACAAGAAGCAGAATGCTATTGCTATATCATCCACAAAGGTAGAGTTTAGGGGGGTTGTTAACTCAGCTACTGAGGCTATATGGCTTCAAGGAATTATTTCTAAGTTTGGTACTCCTTTTAGGAAACATATTATCATCTATTGTGACAACCTTGAAGCACTACTCAGATATGCAGGAATCTGGTTCAACATTAACTAACTAAACACATAGAGATTCATATGCATTACATTTGAGAGTTGATTCATGGTCAGATCATCGACTTAGTATTTTACCAGTCTTCAGAGCAGGTTGTTGACATTTTCACCAAACCCTTCACTGAGAGCAAGTTTATTCATCTACGAGCTCTTCTTGGTGTGCGTTCTATATCAGCATCATCATCATCCTTGGGGGGTGCTTTCTAGTCTTCTCCACTTCTCTCTCTTTTTTGAGGATAGTTTTTTCCCACTGGGTTTTCTATCTTACTCTATTTTTTTAGAGAGATTGCCTTGTACATGGGTTCCTCACTAGGCTAGTAGCCGAGACCCATTTTATCCATTCCCACCTAAGTTATGCTTAAGGGGGGGTGTTAGTGTAATTAATGCTTGCTTCACATATCTTGACCTAAGCCTACTTAGGCATGGCATTTATTGTGCAGGTTAAATATCTCATGGCATTTATTGTGCAGCTTAAATATCTCCTGATATTTTTCCCTACTGATATTTAGGGATATTTTGCTCATGTTTGGATATTTCTCCTTTATAAGGAGACCCCTTGGTTGTCTTTCAATATAGACTGACATTATGCAATTTGTGAGTTCACTGTGCTTGTCAAATATCTTTGTTTGTAGATCCTCACAAGGTTAACCCTATGAAAATAAAGTGATGCAAGAGTATAGCATAAACTCAAATCCATTAAGAGCTTGCAGGGTTTCTTAGGAGCAATAGGGTATTACCATTAATTCTCTCTTAGTAGTTATGATCCAAGCTAGTGCACCAACTTGATTTTTGTGCTTAGTTTATATAAATACACCAATTCATTCATTTTAAAACATGTAAGGACAACCAAGGAATCTATTGATCACATCTAGAATTTGATTATAAAAATATTAAAGGGATCTAGTAGCATTATGGGAGCATTACATTAGTAGACACCATCATATGTCCACTACATGTTTGTTTTTTTCATTTTCATATTTACTCTCATAGCTATAAAGTCTATCTAACTAGAATTGGGACTAAGGAGAATTTGACCCTCACAATTCACAAAATTCTTAAGGAGTTCCTAAACAACAATAGGTCTTACAAAAATTCAAATATTAGAAGTCTAAAGTGAACAAATTCCAATAGTCAACAACCTATAAGATCATAATGCATATTATAATTTAGATCTATGGATTGGGTGAATATTGACACTCATGAAGATTACGCCTACAAATACATAGATGAATTAGGAAAGCCATAATAAGTTTGTAGAAGTCTGAAACATGCATTTATATGATCCACAAAGAACTAATACTATGATAAATCAATTTCAAATATCTTTAAATTCCCTTTCTCACCTTCAAAATCAAACTAAATATTACATTAAATTTTATTAATTTTAAGAGTGATTTTAATTGAGAAAGTGAATTGACAATCAAACAAATAAATTACTATAATATTAGCTTTTATAGGTACTAGTCACTGCATAGTCCAATTACGAACTAACGCAACAAGTTTCCCATAACTTAATTTCTTTTGAAACAACAATTTGGAAGGATCTCAAATGAAGCAGAACATATCCTATCTAATTCTTGACATTACTGCAAAAGGAGTTATGAGAGATTCTGTTTATTCTATTAACGTAGAAATCCATATTTTATCAGTATGGAAGAATGTCTCCTTTACGAAGTAGGAGCATGCTCCCCTAGATCACCAAAGTCCAGCAGGGCCAGTGCGAGAAAATTAAAACATTATTTATTATAAAAATTTGGATTTGGAAGAAATTGCATTCCAGGTAGCTAAGTCAGAATCTGAATACTCTCGTCAGATTATATATGCTGTGCACATTGCACAAGAGATTTCGCATCACTCGACTCACATGTTGTCTGTTATTCTTCTCCCGTTTTCTCCTCAACAACCTCATTCCGTTGATCATTAATGGCGTCTCCACCTTTGGCAGATTGCTCTTTGTCGGCGCTGGATGCGGCGTCCTCAGATATTTGATTGTTGTTATTATGGAAGTACCTTTCTGGAACGACGTCGCAAGCGGAGCCAACCGCAATGGCAGCTGTTCGAATAGCCTGCGGTGTTGGATTGCTCTGTGCAGTTGCGACCTCTAATGCTGTTGAGTTGAACTGCAAGTCTGGAAAATTGAAAGGTTTTGCGTTGGGCCCTCGCAGGCACAAGAGTGCAGTGTCATAAGCTCGAGCTGCAGCATGAGGAGTGAAGTAGGAGCCCAGTGATATGCGTGATCTTTTTCCTGATCGAATCTCGGCCACATATTTTCCCCATTTCCGCTTTCTCACGCCTGTAAATCTCATTTCTTTCTCTCCATCTTCTCCAGCATTCGACATGTTGCTACAATTCGTAGGTATGTGATGGTTCAGGAAACAGGCAAGGGCGAGTTATTTGTACTGTGCGGTTATCTCATGTCCAACAAACACATTTCGAAACGACCCGTGTTTCGCGTGTACAGTGTGGTAAATGAGCGTCCGCATTCTGCGTGGCACTGTTGATGTCCACGGAGGGCTTTTATGCAGGTGGGTAATTCTGCTTTCAAGTTAATAGGCCGTGTGTTGACGGGAAGGTTGCCCGATTTTAGCCAATTCTCGGGTGTCAATTTTTTTTTTTAAATTGTTTGACCACATCCCTAGTAAATATTTCCTAATATATTTAGATCATTCAACTTTTATTTGCATTTGTGTTGAATGGTTGTATATATCATGTATGCTTATATTAAGTTATAGAAGAGCAAATAAATATAGATTGGAGTATAGATTGGAGTATATAAGGGTATATTAACCAAAAATTTAAAAAAAAAAAATTGTATGTAGTTGTAAAGTAATTTATGTGTAATTTATATTCGTGTATGTTTATTTAAGATAAGTTTATTTTATGTCATTTTTTCTCTTTGTAAATATAATATTGTGATAAGATATCTTGTATACAATAAGACAATTTGATAGAATGGTTTTGAACACATCCATAAAAAATACTAATTTCAATATTTTCATATAAGATAGAGAAAACACATATGTGTGCACACTCTTCACTCATGCCATACTACTTTAGGAGTCTACACTTCAAGTTCAAAAATAGCATTGCAAACTCTTGCAATCAGTTATACATTTTGTGTGACTTGCACAAGGAAAACATGTGCACTTGCACCAACACATTTAGTTCAACTCTAAACATATATAAAAAGTAGCCACAACTAATTCATATGAATCCATCGTCTATGGCCAATGAGGTTTCCTCTATAAAATGAGACAACAATAATGTGGAAAGACCTCTCTATGTAAATAATCAACATTTACAACTACTAAATTGTAGACTATGAGGCACTATTGCAGTGGTTTTTTTCTAAAATAAGAAGCACATCAAGATGCTCCAAATATACGATAACTCAAAGCTGGTGATTAAACAAACATAAAAAATCCTTCTTCACTACTAGTAAAAACCTTGTTATAAATCTACACATTATATTTTACATCAAAATTCCCACCACTTTGAAACTAACATCTAGCATTCTATAAATTAAAAATCATTATATAAACTACTCAAAGGTGTTACCCCTATCTTTGCTAGGGTGTGAATTGGTTATTGGCCTCTCTGCAAAAGTACCTTCCTTCTGTGTTGTGGGTTTTGCTTCGGTGGCTGCCTTGTCTCCTACTATAGACGACGTTGTGGGTGGGTTTGGGGTTTCCCCAAACACTCATGTGGTGCAGGGTGTTTGTCCTCTTACTGCTTCAAAGAGCCCACTTCCTTTTGTTGATGTTGTGAAGACTAATCGGCCTAGGGAGGGATCTATGCATCCTATGTTGTGTGCAAATGTTGCTCCTATAATTTCTCTTGATAAGGAAGTTACTAAAAATATTGAATTTTATTCCAAGACTACTCTTATTTATAGATTTTTCTGCTTGTGGCCTTCCCTCCCTGATTTGCACCTTTGGATCACCAACCATAGGTCTCCTTTGGTTGATGGTTTGATGTAGATTTACCCTTCTATAAGGGTTTTTTGTTGTTGTGGGTTTTAGTTCTTCTAAGGATAGATAGGCTATTTTGGAATATGGTTTGTGGAATTGGGATTCTCATCCCATCTCCATGAGACCTTGAGTTCATTCTTTTAACCCTTTGAAGGAAACCTTATTGCGTAAGATTACTTTTTTTTGGGTAAGATTTCCTTATCTTCCCTTACAGTTCTAGTGTCTCTCTGCCTATGAGGGAATTGGTAATGCTCTTGGTAGATTCTTAAACGTGAATAAGGCCTCCAAGAAATTTACTCATACCTCCTTTGCTAGGGTTTTGGTGGAGGTTGATCTATAGAAGGCTTTACTTGGAGAGGTTGTGCTATAGGTTAATGGTTGGACTTGGTCTTAGATCATGGATTACAAGGGTCTTCCTTTTCATTGCAGATGTTGTTTTTCTACTGGTCACTTAGACCATGACTATTCTCAAGGCTCCCACCTAGTTTCTTCTTCTACTTGGTGGAACTACTCACTCCATGAACACTTACTAGTGCACCCTGTTGTTAACTCTGTTTCTTTTGATGATGATTCAAGGCCTCCCTCTCTGAGAAAAAATATGAGTGCTAAGGAAGTTGCTGCTCCTCGGATGGTTTCTATAATGATGTCTTTGGCTACTTATGATGATGTTATTTCACCAGTGGTTTCTACTGCTTTCATTCAAAATAAGGATGTCCCATCTATTGTGTGTGCTTCCTCCTCTGAGGCCCCTACCTCTCTGATTCATGTTGTTGATGGTGTTTTTCCTCTGGTGGCTTCTATAATGTTGGTCCAACACTTGGTTGTTTCCTTTGAGGTGTGTGATGTCTCTTCTGAGGCTCCTCCTATTTCTATTCCTAATCTAGTTTCTGATACTTCCTAGACAGTCGTGCAAAGGAAATAGAAATGTACTCTTAAAAATGAGTTTCCTTTGAAAGAAAACTTGTTGGTTTCAAGATTTGTAGGTTAAACTATTTTTCTATGATTGATTGTCTCTATTTATTTGCTCCAAGTGGATTTGTTCTTAGTGCTAGTCTATTTGTTGTCGTTGTTGTTGTCTTGATATTCTTGACTAGTTGTTGTGTTTGACTAATCTATTTTATTGGGTTGTTTTTCCTAGTTGTAAGCTTTGTATGGAAATATCCTTTGTTGTAAAAGGGATCAAGACCCTTTCAAAATCCTTGCTTACTTTATCAAAAACATTCATCATCGTAAGGTATTTGAAAATTAAGAACTAGATGTAGAGATTAGGATTTGAATTCAATCTCATCTAGCTTAAAATTAAAGAACAATATATCGCATATGAAAATATTACAATTCACAAGCTAATTATAAGGTAAATGCATCAAAGGATGGGGCCTCATTTTATAAGTGATTAAGGTAGAGTCTGATATAATTTATGATCACTAATCAACAAATCAAATCTCTATTATTTTTTTGTGCTATTCATTTTACATATGATTTTTTGTGTATTTAAGTATTGGTTTGATAATCCCAAAATATTCCTTCAATCATAAATACATCATCATCATATTTTGGTTAAGTAGGAGGATCTACACAAAAAAGCTTTGTGAACAAATTAAAGTCACTAGGTTCTTATCAATTCCCTTCAACTCGAGTAATTCTCAAGCTATATTTCGAGTTCGATGATTAATGCATTCTATGAATATCTTGAAAAATATATTTACTATCTGCATTTTAAATATTATCATTAATAGTCATTGTTGGATGGCTCATATTAGGTGAGTGGAGTTTTCCCTTAAAATTCTATATGGTTAGACCCTTTCATCTACTACTCTGAAGTTTCCTTTGAAATCATATAAAGGGTGTATCTTGGATGGACATTGTTTCATTGGAGGAAATGTAGGTTGATCCTATGAAAATGAGGCAATTTGGGAGTGGTATGAAATGAATTTCATTAATATATTGTATGGTTTCATACAATTGCTAAGGTATTACCTTTGACTAACTCCTACTAGTTATGAACCAATCTAGTAACTTGATTTGTGTGCTTGGTTGTTGTATATAAAGAATCAATTATTCCTTTGAAAACATGTAAGGATAACCCAAGAATCTACTGAGAACTTCTAGATTTTTATTTAGAAAAGGTATTGAAGGAATCTAGCACCATTGTTAAAGAATTTTATTGGCACATATCGTCTCCATTGCATGTTTTCTTGTTCTCCTCCAATTTTCATATAAAGACTAGAAACTCATTCTAACTATAGCTAGAATTGAGGGGGGTGACACCCTCCCAACTCAATAGATTCCCAAAGGCATTCCTAAAGATCACTAGGCCTTATATAGATTCAAATATTAGAAGAATAAGAAAAATGACTTCCAAAACTCAACAACCTATGAGTTGATTTGTACATATTACAATTTAAATCATATCCAAACTCATGAAAATTAGGTTTACAAACACATAGGTGAATTAGGAAAGATCACAGTGAGTTTGTAGAAGTCTAAAACAAGTATCTATATGAGACCTAAAAATCTAATACTATGAAAAATCGTTTTCAATCGTCTTTAAATTGGCTTTGCCACCTTCAAAATCATACTAATTTTTTTTTTTTTTTTAAATTTACTATGTCTAATGACAAATCATTTTTCTAAGATAATTTTTACATATTTACTTCTTTATTTAATTAACCTGCATAATTTTATGTGATCTATATTTTCACCACTAGAAAATATACAAGATTTAAGGAAGATATATTAATATAAAAAATATTGTATTAAAAATTATGTGAAACCCTGCACACCATAAGGAAGATCATGTTTATGGAATAGATACCTCTCAATCTTTAATTCTTAGGGGAGAGGGATCCATAGTGGAGTGGGGTCCAATAGTGGGGATAGAAGTAGTCCATAGTGGGCCCCATAGTGGAGCGCCTTAATATCCAATTGCAAAACACTTTTTATCCATAAAGTACACAAACTAACAAATCATGTGATGCCACATCAGCCTACCAATAAAACATGACTTAGTGCACCACTATCAGACTCACTTTTTTTGGGGCCTTTTTGGATACCTCAAAAAAAAGTATGTTGATGTGGCATCATATTTGATGATGTAGCCCTAAAACGAAATATATAAGCACATGAGTTGCCAAATAAACTGTTTTACAAAATTGGGAGTGATTTGAAATTTCCACATAAGATTTTGAGAGATGCGAAGTTAGGATGCTCCACTATAAGCCCCTCTCCCCTAATGAAAGAGGTTTAAATCTATGATTTGTTTTCCCATATCAAATAGATAAAATGATTTTGTAAATTTAGTATAAAACCCTTAAAAACTAAAAGAATAAATAAATCCTCTTCATACAAATTAATCTCAAACATAACGATAAAATCTTTGGAAGAGTGATTTTAATTGTTAAACATGCCAGTGAATTGTTAATGAGACAAATCCATTATCATAATATCATCTTCCAAAGGTACCATTGAATGCATAGATTGTGCAAGAACGAACTAATGCTTCCAATAATCATGAATAGTTAATTTTTTTGGAAACAATAATTAGAGGTATCGCATATGGAGCAGACGATTTCCTATCTGAAAAGGGGTTCCAAGAGATTTTCATTTTATTAACGTAGAAATCCATATTTATCAGTATGGAACGAGGTCTCCATTGCGAAGCAGGAGCATGTTCTTCTGGACCACCAAACTCCAAAAGGGCCAGTTCGAGAAAAAAGTATACACTTATTATAAAAATGTGCATTTAGAAGAAATTGCATTCCAGATAACTAAGTCAGAATCTGACTACAGTTGTGAGACAATAAGTGCTGCGTAGAATCACTTAACTCACACGTCGCCAGTTCTTCTGCCATTTTCAACTGATTGCTCTGTCAGCACTGGGTGCGGCGTCCTCAAATATTTCATTGCAGGATTATCACATGTCAAACAAACACGGTTCCTCTTACGTTGTCACGTTTTCATTGCGGTTATATTTAAGTCAAGCGTCTACTACTGCGGTCTACGCATGGCTTTTGTAGGTAAAGTCTGCATTCAACTTAAGAGGCCGTGTGTTGACAGTGACACCATTTTTACGTGTAGTTTGTGCTATTTTAGTCAATTCTCTTTTCGTTTCGCTGTAAGAAAATTTATGAAATTGTACGAGCATACAATTATAAAATGGAATAGAGGAGAGAGGAGGAGAAAAAATAATAATGACGTATAATTGTAAAATGATTTATGTGTAACTCACATTTTTGTATGTCAGTTTCACATATATATCACAATTATGCTACTGTTTTAAGATGTTTTGTGTATAAAAAGATATTTGATGAAATAGATTTGTACACGTTTTAATCAATTCACATTTCATTATGATTGTGCATGAGAAAAATTTAGAAAATCGTAGGAAATATAGATCTCAATTCAAAAGAAAATATAACGTTCACAAAAACAAAAGTAGTTTTTGTTTTGGTCATAGTTTCCATCTATCTTTTTGTTGTTGGTATGACTTTTTTATTTTTCTTGTTTTATTTGGTACATTTAAAATTGTTTTAGTTTATCTCCACTAAAATAATTATAAATATATTTAGGTCATTCATTCTATATTACATTTGTGCTGGTGGTTTTATACATTTGTTACCCTTTTAATAGATGGACAATTATATGATTATATAAAGTTGTCGGTGATCAAATAGTTATAAATTGGAGTATACAAGGGTGTATTTAGCAAAAGAATAATGCTATATAGTTGTAAAAAAATATGTGTAATTAATATTCTTGTATGCCAACTTAACATAAGTTCATTTTATTTCATAATATTTCTTTATATGTATAATATTGTGTCAAGATACTTTATGCATGTAATAAGACATTCTAGTAGAATGACTTTGTATACATCTATGAAAATATTAATTACAATATAGTTTCATGTAAGACAATGAAAATAAATATGTGTGCACATTCTTCACTCATTTTATGATACTTTAAAAGTCTACACTACAAGTTCGATAATAAAATTGTAAACTCTTCAAATCATTTATGCATTTTATGTGACTTACACAAGGGAAACACACACACTTACACCAATAAATCTACTTCAACTCTAAACATCTCTAACAAATAGCCACATCTAATCCATATGATTATCCCAACCAATTGTCATCATATGAATCCATCATCTAACACAACCCAACTACATAAGGAGCCTATCAGACATATTTACCACTTTCTATATATTTTAAAAGAAAAATAATAATGTATTAAGAGTTTATTAACATCTACATGATGTGAATAATTGCACCATTCACAATAGTGATGACAAAAATATTTAATATTGCTTGTTGAACCCTTGAAAGGTTAGGCCATAAAATGATTCCACTATTAATTGGGACCAACTATGTAAAGTTTTCCTCAATAAATTCAAAGAGAAAGGGGATAGTTTATCACTATCAAAGTATTTGACAACAATCAAAATAGCCCCTATGAAGATGTTTAACGAATTCAACACTAGATTTTAAAAGGTTTGACAATGCATCGTAGTTGACTTCTAGCCTCCATCATGTATATCTTATCTCTATAATGTAAAGACTATAGATTTTAAAATATCCATGATTTTGCAAAATAGAGGGGGAAATATTCTCCTAAATCCATATGAAATTATTATAGCTATGGAAAACAACCTAATACAATTTGTGAGGTTGGTGCCCCAATCTCCTAAGTCACTATTCCCCAATATTTGGATTTAAGAACAACATGTATTCCGTTTGATATGTACCATTTCCCCTATCTATCATGAATCTAATATTAACCAACATTTAACTAAAATACCACTTTATCAAACTATCAACAAGAATTGATCTCGTTAAAATGAGGAATTTTCTCCATACTATGTCTAGTGAGGTTGCCACTCTAAAACAAAACTAATATTGTGTGTAAAGACCTCATTATATAAATATTCAACATTTTCACTTAGTAAATAGTATACTATGAGGCACTAGTGCAAGGGTTATTTTTATCAAATAAGAAGGGCATCATGATGCACTAAATGTATGGAAACTCAAAGTTGGTGGTTAGAAAAACCTATCAAATCCTTATTCACTACCAAGAAAAATGTCATTAAAAAATTAAGCTAAACATGTAACCTGGAAGACATTATTGCATATGATAGTGAGTCTTTTATACAAGCCATGCAAGAGGAGATGATTCCTTAGGCCTCTTGTAATGCTTGTGAGCTTGCATATGTGTCTATGTTAGTGTAGAATATTCGTTCTTCTTGATAATATTTGAGGAAGATAAGTTTTCTTATATGTGTTTCCTTTGAAGATTATAGTTGCACAAAGATTTCATGCCACAATTATAGGAGGTAGTTTCCCTCACTTGCACTATAAATATTTTCATTTTTTTGTAAGTTTAATCATGGGATATTTGACCATTGCTTTCATGTGCATTATTGTTGGATCGCTTATTTTTTTGTGAAACTTCCACGTAATGTGATAACTAGTCTTTCATAGCAAAAACTAGTGTCTACATTCTATCTAGAAGATTTTGGTATTTCTTGTTAGTGTAAATAATGGTTTTATGTAAAGAAAAACTTGCACAATAGAAGAATATGATAGTAAATATGATGCAAACACTTGATAATAATTGAGAATAACAAGCCACTTCAAGGGGGTAAACTTTTAAATGTCTCCAATGTGAACACAATTCATAATATGATGATGAAATAAGACTCACTACCTCATATATATCTTATTTATTCCTAGGATATCACATAGGATGACTTAGATAGTCCTATAGAAGCCTTATGCCAACCTAATTAACTAAATAAAAATATAATAATGATAACATGGCTTAATTGAGAGTTAAGATAACCACGAGATGACTATTCATAACCCAATGTATACTAATATTAAGAGTGTAACATGCCCCCCTCTTTAGAGAAGGATTGTCCTTAGTGCTAATTAAGTATGGATTATTCTGAATGAACTTGACATCCTCCCATGTGGCATCCTTAAATAGTTAATTCTTCCATTGGATGAGATACTCAATGACTATTCTATTCCTTAGCTTCTTTCTGCATGTTTGATGAATGAACTCTAGTTCCAATATGATTCTTCCTTGTTCATTAAGATTTGGTAATAATGTTTGAGTAGGAATATTATGCCAAATTACCTTCATTGAATAAAATATGAAAAATTGGATGTATCTTTCTTGTTGGTGGTAACTCTGACTTATAGGTAACACTACCTATCTTTTGCATGATTTGGTATGCGCCATAATATTTTGGAGATAACTTATTGTCCTTTTTTTTGCTTCAGTGATATTTGCTTACAAGGTTGCAATCTCAAGAAGACCCAATCCCCAAATTAAAAACTTCTTTCACTATGATGCTCATATGCCTTCCACTTCATTTGATTTTGTGCCATGTATAAATTCTCCTTAAATCTCAAGCTTGTACCTATTGTTGATGAAGTAAGTTTTCCTCCACTGCTTGAACTCTTGGTGACACCTTCAATCATGATGTTATGAAAGGAGAGTAATATCCATGTAGTTCCATAAATAGATAAATTTTTTATGAGCTATGAAAGGAAGTGTTATACTACCATTCTGCTAGTGGTATCCAATCTACCCATTGAGATTATTTATCTAAAGTGAAACAACATAGATATCCCTCCAAACACTTATTAAAAAACTCATTTTTCCCATTAGATTAAAGGTGATATGGAGAACTATGAGAAAGTTAAGTAATCAAACATGAGAATAAATATTTCCCAAAGTGACTAGTAAAGATAGGATCATGTTCATTCACAATAACCTTAGGTACATACCATGTAGATTTTGTATGGTCTCCAAAAACTATTTTTCTACTGTACTTACTATAAAGGGATGTGTAATGCAATGAAATATGCATATTTAGTGATGCAATCTACTACTGCCATGATGATATTATGACCTTTATATTTTGGAAGCCCTATACTGGAATCCATGGATACCTCTTCCCAACATTGGCTAGGAATAACTAAGGGTTGGAAGAGACCTAGTCTATTAATTTTCTCATGTTTATTTCTTTGATAAACCAAAAATTTAACCACAAATTTTTGAACGTCACCTTTTAGCCCTTCCAAAAAAATATTGCTTAAATCAATGATATGTCTTCAAAAATTCTTAATGACCACTAGCTGGAGACTCATGAAGTTCTATGAGAATCTTGTTTTTAAGAGTCGAATTATTGTAGAGATATAATTTTTCTTTATACCACAAAGTATCTACCTTCCAAAAAAACTTATATGAACTACTAAGATCAATCTTAAATTTTTGAAAGAAATTACTTGTAGCAAAATCATTATGCCACTCTTTTTTGGCTTCTACCAAAAAATATGTTTGTAATATTTAAATGACACACAATAAGGCTTCATCTTTCTTATTCTTCTTAGAAAATGTTCCTGCCAAAAAAAATTCATTCTCTTTCTTATATACAATCTCAAGTTCATATCCCAACATCTTAGTGACCAATTTTATTTTCTCTTCAAAAGATAATATTTATTCCAAAAAATATTTTAGGCTATCATGATCTTTCTTAACCTTGAAGTTTTTACCTAGTAGATAAGGCCTCCATTATTTTACTACATGAAGAATAGCTAGAATTTCCTTCTCATAAATATGTTTAAGTAGATTCTTACCCTTTAATTGATGACTCTCAAAAGTAATTGGCTGATCATCCTACCTGAGAACACCTCATATACTATTTCCTAAAGCATCACATTACATAATAAAAAATCCTTGGTGAAGTTTGGAATCACAATCAATAGATTTGTACACATAGCCTCCTTCAATATATCAAATGTTGCATTAGCAGACTCATTCCAATGAAAAGAAACCTTCTTCAATAAATATATGAGGGGTGCTACTATATGGCCATAATTCTTCACAAATCTATAGTATCTTGTCAATCTTAAGAAACATCTCAGTTTCTTAATGGATTTAGGAATAGGCCATTCCATGATATCCTTAATTTTGTTAGGATTATCTTTACATGTTCATGGAAAACTATATGTCCCAAGTATTCCACTTCATTGAGACAAAAAGCACACTTGGATGGCTTAACATCGAGTTGATAATCTTCAATAACTTGTAATGCTTGATCTACATGTTGCAAGTGTTCTTCCCATGTCTTGCTATAAATCAATATATCATCAAAGAACACTAATATAAACTTCCTCAAGAATTTATTTCAAATCAAATTCATGAAACATTGAAATGTAGATGGTACATTTGTAAGATCAAATGACATCACAAAAAACTCATAATGACCCTCATGAGGACCTTAAGAGTTGTCTTAAAACTATCTTTGTCCTTAATTTGAATTTGGTTATTACTTGATCTAAGATCTAACTTTTTAAAATATATATCTCCATTCAATTCATCTAAGGGTATGTGTAGGATCATGATGGGCCAAAAAGTGGTGATATGATGGGTATGTGTAGGGTATGTGGCTGACAAGTTTTTTCTTACCCAAAATTGATGAAACGAAAAGGGTTTTTAAAGGAGATTCTCATGTTTACACCAATATAAATTATGCTTTAATTTGAATTTAATAAATAATTATTATTCATTTTCTATTGGAATTACAACTAAAGTTCTGATTGATAGGCTGACTGAAAAACATCTATAGATTTCAAACTGTATCACATTTTTTGAATCCAAAACATGTGTCACATTCTATGTTGTGCATACTATAGGATTAGAAAAAGAAAAATTGAATTTCATGAAGTTTTGACCAAGTTTATGTGGTCAGACATACAAGTTTTTATATTTTTTAAAAGTTGTAATAAAAAATTCATAATTAATTATTCACTTGGAAAAAAATAACATAAAAATATGCATCACATCAAGACATAAGTCCTCTACTTATATCTAAAATATTATAAAAAATATTATCATTTTATTATGGTTAGGGTGGTTAGACAAACACCTACTTCTTATTTTTTCCTTGAAATTTAAGTACTACTGTATTGAAATTTCAATTTTCACCAAAAAGATTTTCTTATTTTCTAAATAAACCTAGTAGTTTAGAAACTACATTCAATTTGCTACATATTCTATTGTTACATATTTTTGAAATAATATAGATAACTTATTCAAATTTTTACGTCAAGTTGCCTAACTTTGACTTTTCTAAAAAAATTTACACTTAAAGGCCTATTTTTTCCATGATGATCCTACACATACCCCTAAGAAATCATCAATGATTGGAATAAGAACCTTATGTTTGATCATGGTGTACATGTTGAGCAATCTATAGTCTAGGCACATGTTCCAAGTTTCATCCTATTATGCATGATCACCATGGGTAAGGAATAATCACTTTAGCTATGCTTGATAATTTTTGCCTCTAGGATGTCCTCAACAATATTTTCAATCTCACATTTTTGTATATATGGGTACCTATAAGGTCTGGTGTTAGGTGATTGGTTCCCTAGAACTAGTTGTATGGCATGATCATGACCCCTATTAGGAGCAATTCCTTTAGGAATATCTTTGAAAACCACTAAGTGATGATCAATAATTAGTTGTGAATCTAGATTTGTGGGAGAATTACATAGATAGGCTTCTAATGAGCATAATTAGGCCCCAAATCCATCAAAGCCTAAGTTCTTAAGAAACATTTGAATTTGATGAGAGCTTACCATTTGTGGGGAATTTTCCTTCAATCATCTTAGCTCTACTACCTTTCGTTTTGATTCAAATCTCATAAATAGTTCATGGAAGTTCATCTCAATTAGTCCCAATACAGTAAGCCATTATACTCCTAAAACAATACCTAATGCACCCATTAAGATAGCATACATTGGGCTATCAAGGTGATAATCTCCCATTGATAACTCAATATGTTGTTTTCTAGAATAATTAACAATACTGCAATCTATTATCAAAACCTATTCAAAACTCTTGTGTTAGATATATAAAAAATTTAAGTGCATAGCCAGATTTTGTTCATGAAATTATGACTACTACCCAAGTTAATCAACAATGTTTATTTTTTCTTCTTTAAGAAACACACTACCTTGATATTTTATGGAGTGCTAAAACATAAGAGTGCATGAAAATAAATGATTGGTTGGGAATCATATGATTCCTCATCCGATTCCCTTTCACCCTCTAATATTGGTTCCTCCTCTTCTTCCTCACTCAGACCTTCAATATAGAATAATTTCTTTTCACTCTATTTATTTCCTCAATTGTATTTTCTATCATAATTGAAACACAACCATTTTTCTCTCTTCTCCTTAATTTTTTATGGAGTCAACTTAGTAGGTATAGGAAGATATGGTGTTAAATATACTTTCTCTCTTCTTGCATTAGCCCCTTTCTTTCTAGGAAATAGTCACTTATCCTCTACCCTACACACTAAAATAAAAGACTCAGATATACAACTAGAACTAAACATGCATAGTCATGTTAAATGTGATCCTTGATACCACTCAAAAACAAATCACTCATGTTCTCCTTTATAATTGTATCCACCCTTAATGATAGATTTTTGAATTTTTGAATATAATCTTTGAATGATCTTGATTGTTTACGTTTAGCCAGTTAATTGAAGGACTTGTCTATCACAGGGTATGTGCAAGATCATGCTGGGTCAAAAAGTGGCAATATGATGGGTTTTTGTAGGGTATGTGGCTGACGACTTTTTGTAACCCAAAATTGATGAAATGAAAAGGGCTTTTAAAGGAGATTCTCAGCTTTCCACCAATATAAATTATGCTTTACTTTGAGTTTAATAAATAATTATTATTTATTTTCTATTTGAATTACAACTAAAGTCCTAATTGATAGGTTGATTGAAAAACATTTATAGCTTTCAAATGGTATCACATTTTTTGAATCTGAAACATGTGTCACATTCTATCCTTCACATACTATAGGATTACAAAAAAAGAAATGAATTTCATGAAGTTTTGACCAAGTTAAAGTGGTTAGACATACGAGTTTTTTTTTTTTTTTTTTGAAACTTGTAATAAAAATTCATAATTAATTATTTAATTGGAAAAAATTACAAAAAATATGCATCACATTGGTACACATGAGTCCTTTACCATATCTAAAATATTATCATTTTATTGTGGTTAGGGTTATCACACCTACTTCTTATTTCCCCTAAAATTTTAAGTACTACTACATTGAAATTTAAAATTTCATTTCAAATAGATTTAAAAAATAAAAATCTAGTAGTTTAGAAACTACATTCAATTTGCTACAAATTCTATTCTTGCATATTTTTGAAATAATATAGATAACTTATTCAAATTTTTACATCAAGTTGCCTAACTCTAATTTTTTTGAATTTTTTGCCACTTAAGGGCCTATTTTTACATGATGATCCTACACATACCCCACACTATTACTATACTATGATTGGAGCTCCTCTATAAAAATTTACAATGAGATATTGAGTCCCATTTTTGTCGATGAGTACAAATCCATCGACACCAAATGAATTTAGTTGGTTCTAGATATAGGGAAGTCGTGACCTTTTATCCACTTGGGACTTTATGTACATAAAAACAATTCTCCATTTGGTTTATCCATGTTAGTGGATCCTTGCCATCAAACTTTCACATATCAACCTCTGGTATCAAATTCCTAGATTCTATATGAGTGTTAACATTTGTATCAAGAGTAGCTAACCTAAATGATTCACCTTGGTTGATTGAGACATCCTTTCCTTGTCCATTCATATAAGCACTTAACATTCTTTGTATGTTTGATATATCTCCTCTTAGGAAACTCATCTCCAACTTCACTAATGAAATTTTTTTCTTGACCTTGTTGATTTCCTCTTTGGGAGTAATATCCTCTATGATTAGTTCATCCTTATCAAGAGATATTCTTGATGTAACAACATTCTAACCTATAAAAATTATAACCTCTAAAATTTTTATTGTAACTTACTGGGGCCAAGATACCACTTACCTAGAAAAAAATCAAGAAATTAGTAGATTTGCATCCTTGAGAGAAGATTTGTTGAAAAAAACAATTTTGCAATAAATCACTTATTTCTACTTCAAATTCTTTGAAACTTGGAATGTAGTCTCCTATATTGTTTATTCAAAATACCAGTAAAAATTAGGAAGCAATTATTCTAGATTTGGGACATAAGAACTTTGCAAATAAATTGGGCAAAAACTCTAATTCTACAATAAATGACTTAATTACCCTCCAATTCCTCTAAATTGTTGACTGTAGCTTCTTGAATATTCTCTTCAAAATCCCTTTACAAATAAGAGAAATTGTTTCCAAATTATGAGATATGTGCTCTTCCATAAATGATCTCTAATATTAAGAAAACACCTTACCTCTATAGTGCCAAGATCATGCTCTGATACCACTTGTAATGAAATAACCTACATAGTAGAAGAATATGATAGGAAATATGTTGTAAATACTTGATAATAACTAAGAATAACAAGCCATTTCAAGGGGAAAACATCAAAATATATCAAATAAGAACATAATTCACAATATAATGATGAAATGAGACTCACTACCTCCTATATATACCTTAATTATACCTAGGATATCATGCAAGCTAATTTAGATAGCCCTATATAAGCCTTGAATTGACCTAAGTAACTAAAAAGCAATATAATAATGATAATGACTTAATTAAGAGTTAATATAGCAACATACCAACTATTCATAACCGTAAGTACACTAATATTAAGGGCATAACACTTTACATATCAAGTTAGGATGTCACCTTTCTAGGATTGAACTATTCATACTTATCTTAAGTTTACATAGGCTATTTCATACTTTTGTCTCAATTCATAAAGTTGAGACATGTTTCGTCATCACTTGAGATACCTATTGCATACATACTTGAAAATTTTGCATACACTTGTTAAGTGAGATCACAATTATTGCACCTTTGAAGGGGCTATTAGTCATTTTGTCCCACCTTCTTACCTCCTCTACCTTGATTATATAAGAATGGGTCTCATTGTATTGAATACAGAAATTCTTATATCTTCTTTTGGAGAACCTCTTTGTTCAATTCTATCGCATTGGTATTTACATCTCCTGGAATCATTGGCTTGCATTTATACATTTAAAATTTATAGCTTAGAATTTCTCTTAATAAGTTCTTGGATAATTCATCTATTTTCAAATTTATAACATGCTAACCTTTTATTTGCATGTTTGTTTTGATAAGACCTAGTGTTCAAAACATTTTTATACTAGTAGTATTTTTAATTAATTCAATATGTCTAGAAGGCCTAAAAAAGTTAGAATTGACTTTCATTTCATATGATTAGGCCACGGTATGACACAATAGTTAACAAGGGTTTAAAGAACAAAGTTAGTGAACATTCAAAAGGAGCACTTTCAGGAAAAATTGATGTTCCCATTGAGTCTAAGGGGCTAAAGAGACGAGTCCTACTTTCTATGTCAAAAGCACATTAGGAAAATAAAAATAGCTAGGAGGTCATATGCTGGGACCCAACACACAATTCAACACGATATAGCTTGAAGTTTTAAAAATACAAATAAAAATACATTAGAGCACCATTAGGCACTATGCATAACACTTAGCACTCAATGTGCTAGCACCCAATGTTTAGGGCTTAAATCCTTGCACTCAATGTGCTAGCCACTAATAATATGTGGGTTTGACCAAAATGCAAAAAACCTACACAATTATTGACCTCAAAACCCATCCTTTCAATTGCTCCAACTGATTACCACAAGTGTGATTCCCAATGTCCATGAAATCAAGCAACATCGCCCATGGGCCACTAGGGCCTTCCAATAAAGTCTAAAATAGGCCCTTTTCTAGTTTTTGTATAACTTTTTCCCCATGATGAAATATTTTGCAAATGACTAATCAACAGAAAGATGATTTTATCATGGACATAGTGGTGTCATCAAAATTTTTAAAAATGTTGTTTTTTAATATATTTGGTCTTCAAAGTTAGTATTTGTAAGAAAACCTCGATGGGGCATAACTTGCACCTAGATTATGAAAGAAATACACATTTTTTTATGAGTATCATAATTCAAATTGAACTTAAATTTACATATAAAAATAACATTTGTATTGCCCATTTTTAAAATATTATAAGAATCTAGATACCAGTTATAAACATAATATCTAGGCATCTAATATTAGAAGAATCTAGATACCAGTGAATTTTCCCACAGTGAATTTTTGGTGGGGAATTTTACATAAGTGAATTGCTAATGGTGAATTTTCCTAGAGCCTAATATTCTATTTGCAAGTGCTTCAAATTTTATCCCAACTATGACAAATTATAATTTTCAAGAAAAAATATTTTAGTTTTTGACAAAAAAATGGACTCAGTACTTACCCCAAGGAACTTAATTTTTTTTACTATACTATACATAAAGGTATATGCTTGATACACATAATAAAAAGGCTACTATTTTTTGTTGATGCACCTAGGGGCTTGTGTTGCAAGCCAAATCAACCAAAAAATGAGAAGCGACTACAATGAAGCTATTTCACCATTGATGTGAATGAGATGATCTGAAATGTACAAAAGGCCTTGTATAAATAAGTAGGGAAAAATGCAAGAAACATGTGGAGAAACTAGAGAGGAGATCAAGGGAAACATGCCTACAACAGGTGACCGCCCAAAGTGAATTCTCTATCTACCAAGAAAAATAAATGCACACTTACGGTTATAAATGCCAAGTTGGACTTAAGAAGATGCATGATGAAAAAATTGCATGCTAACAACCCCTCTTAAGTGTAACTTAGGGGTAAATATGTAGGAGATGCAAAGAGTGAATGAAAAATACAATATGAGATGCATTATGGGTCCTGACAATAAAGACTTGTTAGGTACCCATGTACAACTACAATGCAATGCAATGCAAATCTCTTATAACCAGAATAAAGGAGAAAAAAACCTGTGGGAGAAAAACTTCTCTCCAAAAAAGAGAAAAAAACAAAAGTGAAAGGAAGGAGGACTCCTCAAGACCCCCCAAGAACAACTTCCTTCACCCCTAACATCAATTGCAACTAAAGATAGCGAGGAGATGCCAAAGGTTTAGTGAAGATTTCGACAACGTGATGCTTTGTAGGAAAATAGTCCAAAACAAGAACACCATCCTGAATGAGCTGCTGAATGAAGTGCATGTAGTTTTCAATATGCTTAGTGTGTTGATGCTCCACTAGGTTGCGACAAATATGAATGGCACTTTGGTTATCACACCAAAGAATAGTGGGATGATCAAGAGGAAATCCAAACTCAACAATCAACTATCGAAGCCAAAGAACCTCTTGACTAGCCAAGATAACTCCTTGATACTTAGCCTCAATTGATGATAATGTAATAGCAGTTTGCTTCTTCCAAGACCAAGCAACTAGACCAGAACCAAGACAAAAAATAAATCCAAAAGTAGACTTTCTATCATCAACATCACCCACCCAATTTGAGTCAGTGAAGCCCACAATCTTAGCAGCACTTGATGTGTAGTGAATGCCAAACTGTGTAGTTCCCTGAATGTACCGTAAGATACGCTTGGCTGCCTTCCAATGACTCTCATGAGGATATTGAGAGAAATGGGAGACAAGACCAACTGCAAAGGAAATATCAAGATGACTATGTGTTAAGTACAAAAGGCTGCCAACCAACTGCCGATACAAAGTAGCATCAATGGATGGAGTAGTGCAACTGGTGGAAAAAACAACACCTAACTGAAAAGGAGTAGGGGCTAGCTTGCAATCAGCCATTCCAAACCTCTGAAGCAAATCAAGAGTATACTTTTGTTGGAAGATAGAAATACCAACAAAAAACTAATGGATTTGAAGACCAAGGAAGTAATGCAAAAAACCAAGATATGTCATAACAAAATGCTCCATCAAAGCTCGCTTAGTATCCTCAATCATGGCAAGAGAACTCCCCATGAGAATCAAGTCATCCACATAAAGAACAAGAATGGGAATATCCCCCCATGCCTTTGAATGTAAACTGTAGGATCAGAGTGGCATCTAGTGAATCCAAAAGCAAGCAATAAACTATCCATCTTCTCATACCAAGCTCTAGGAGCCTATTTGAGACCATACAATGAATGTTGGAGCCTGCAAACAAGTGAAGGGTCTTCCACAAAGCCAGGTGGTTGCTCCAAATAGATCTCTTGATGAAGATCACCATGCAAGAAAGCACTCTTCACATCCATTTGATACATTGACCATCCCTGAGATGCATCAATAAAAAGCACAAGGCGTATGGAATCCATCTTTGCAACAGGAGCAAAGGTCTTGGAATAGTCAATAACCTCAACCTAAGAAAAACCCTTAGCAACTAGACAAGCCTTATACTTATCAATAGAACCATCAGCTACAAACTTGGTATGATACACCCACTTGCACCAAACCAAATTTCTTCCCTTAGGAAGAGAAACCAAATCCCAAGTATGATTCTTCATCAAGGAAGAATACTCCTCTATCATAGCACTATCCCATTCTAGAACACCCGAAGCATCTGAAAGCTTTTGAGGATCAGTAGAAACTGCATGACTCAAAAGACTGATACCTGAAGTGTGGGAGCGAGTGCAACGTGTAGTTGTGGGATCAGCTACAAGAGAACCAACATCCTCAAGAAGTGTAGGATCCCATAAAGGTCAACAGGGTGCAGGTGGAGGAGAAGGAGAAGATGGAGTAATATCAACAACAAGATCTATACCATCATTAGGAACAACATCATCAGGAGCATCATCATCATCATCCTCTAGAAGCACAACATCCTCTGAAGAAGGACTAGGAAGAAGAGAGGGAGAGGCTTCTAATGGAGAATCCTTCAGAGTAAAAGACTCGTCAAATTGAACATCACAACGAAAATGAACCTCTCGAGTGACAGGATCAAACAACCGATAACCCTTCACATCCTCACAATAGCCAACAAAAATGAACTTCTAACTTTTCTTCTCCATTGCCTTGCACCTACCATCTAGAATGAATGTCCATGCATCACTCCCAAATACTTTAAAGTAGGAAACCTTGGGCTTCACATGAGGCCAAGCCTCCTCAGGATTCATATGCCACATTGCCTTGTGGGGCATACGGTTCTAAATGTAGTTGGCATAATTGATAGCCTCTACCAAAAATGTGGGAGCCATGGATCTAGATGTAGCATACAATTGGCCATCTCCCGTAAATTTCTATTCTTCCGCTTAGCTACACCATTCTGCTGAGGAGTGTATCGAACTATGTGTTGATGAAGAATACCCTTAGTATGACAAAATTATTGAAACGCCTAGTTGACATACTCCCCCCATTATCTGTGTGAATATTTTGAAGGGAATGTCCTAATTGCTTCTCCACAAATGCAAGGAAGGTCATGAAATTTCAAAGAACCTCATCCTTGTACTTCCAAAACTACACCCAAGTGCGCCTAGAAAAATCATCAATGAAGGCGAGCACATACTTGGCCCCTGAAAAAGGAGTGGGGAATGACATGAGGTCACTATTCACCAACTCAAGGGGTGTCGAAGCATGTGTGGCCATACCCTTAGGAAAAGGATCCCTATGATGCTTGCCTGGAAGCACAGAACCTTGAAAAAATCCATCTCAACAAGAGATATGAGGTAGACCAATTACCAAATTTTGTGTGCTCATCTACTGAAGATATCTGTAATTTAGGTGCCCAAACTGTGCATGCCAAAGCTTGCTCATAGAATCTACATGAGCAATAATGGATGATCCTGATGAAGACTTAAATCCATCAAACCTATACAAATGGGCCACACCGTCAACTATTCTTGTAGCAATGACTTTCTCAGGATCCTGCATCTCTTGAATAGTCACATCAGTAGGAGAGAACTGAAAAGCCTTCAATCACCATGAATACAAATCTGATAGACATAAAGCAGATTCTGTGAAATATCAGTTACAAGAAGAACACTGCTACCATCCTTCATATGAATTGAGCTTGTTCTCAAAATTGGAATTTGAGAAGAGTTCCCAATAACAATATGTGAAGTAAGACTATCTGAAAGAGAATCAAGAAGATCCACAATATGATTCATGTGATAAGAAGCACCAGAATCAAGAATCCAACTAGAACTGGTAGAGGAAAAAGACATAGCTGAGAGGGATTTCCTTTTTCCCAAAGAAGAAGACTTAGGAATGGCAAGATTATGCTTCCTCATAGCTTCCTCTAATGCAGCTAGCCTTACAAAACAAGGCGCATCATTATGCCCAGATTTTCCACAGAATGAACAGTTCTCCTTTTGCTTCTTAGACTTGGAAGATGACTTGACTGAGTTAGAAGGAGGAGGAGGTGAAGGATTATGCTTCTGATCAGTCTTCACCTTAGGCTTGGAGGGAGACTCACCACCTGAAGACAAATCTATCTTGGGCTTCTTCTTATTCTTACCCTTTCCCTTGGAAGATTGAGCCATTAAAGCATGACTCTTAGGAAGAGCATCCATCTGAATCAACTTGGCCTACTCCCTAGTCAATTGATCACAAAACTCCTCAAAAGAAGGAATCTTATGATCTTCCCCCATAGCATCCATAGTAGAATAGAAAGTAGAGGCAAACACTTGAAAGGGACCTATAAGCTTAGACAGGATCAAGAAGATACACTCCTTATCTTCTTTGGCATGACCACATCCTTTTAATTGAGACAAAATCAACTTGAAATAAGCAAGGAAATCTTAAATGGAGGGAAAAGCTTCTAGAGAGAGAGAAGTGAGATCGGCTTCAAGTTGCAAGATCCTATACTGATTGACCTTACCATACAATTCTGCAAGCTTATACTTGGCCCCTGAAAAAGGAGTGGGGAATGACATGAGGTCACTATTAACCAACTCAAGGGGTGTCGAAGCATATGTGGCCATACCCTTAGGAAAAGGAACCCTATGATGCTTGCCAAGCACACAACCTTGACAAAATCCATCTCAACAAGAGATATGAGGTAGACCAATTACCAAATTTTGTGTGCTCATCTACTGAAGATATCTATAATTCAGGTGCCCAAACCGTGCATGCCAAAGCTTGCTCATAGAATCTACATGAGCAATAATGGATGATCCTGATGAAGACTTAAATCCATCAAACCTATACAAATGGGCCACACCGTCAACTGTTCCTATAGCAATGACTTTCTCAGGATCCTGCATCTCTCGAATAGTCACATCAGTAAGAGAGAACTGAACAAGCCTTCAATCACCATGAATACAAATCTGATAGACATAAAGCAAATTCTGTGAAATATCAGTTGCAAGAAGAACATCACTGCTACCATCCTTCATATGAATTGAGCTTGTTCTCAAAATTGGAATTTGAGAAGAGTTCCCAATAACAATATGTGAAGTAAGACTATCCGAAAGAGAATCAAGAAGATCCACAGTATGATTCATGTGATAAGAAGCACCAGAATCAAGAATCCAACTAGAACTGGTAGAGGAAAAAGCCATAGCTGAGAGGAATTTCCTTTTTCCCAAAGAAGAAGACTTAGGAATGGCAAGATTATGCTTCCTCATAGCTTCCTCTAATGCGGCTAGCCTTGCAAAACAATGTGCATCATTATGCCCAGATTTTCCACAAAACGGATAGTTCTCCTTCTACTTCTTAGACTTGGAAGATGACTTGACTGAGTTAGAAGGAGGAGGAGGTGAAGGATTATGCTTTTGATCAGTCTTCACCTTAGGCTTGGAGGGAGACTCACCACTTGAAGACAAATCTATCTTGGGCTTCTTCTTATTCTTACCCTTTCCCTTGGAAGATTGAGCCATTAAAGCATGACTCTTAGGAAGAGCATCCATCTGAATCAACTTGGCCTGCTCCCTAGTCAATTGATCACAAAACTCCTCAAAAAAAAAGCATCTTATGATCTTCCCCCATAGCATCCATAGTAGAATAGAAAGTAGAGGCAAACACTTGAAAAGGACCTATAAGCTTAGACAAGATCAAAAAAATACACTCCTTATCTTCTTTGCCATGACCACATCCTTTTAATTGAGACAAAATCAACTTGAACTATGCAAGGAAATCCTAAATGGAGGGAAAAGCTTCTGGAGAGAGAGAAGTGAGATCGGCTTCAAGTTGCAAGATCCTTTACTGATTGACCTTACCATACAATTCTGCAAGCTTATACCACACCTCTTTAGGTGTTTTACACTCAGCAATATAAAAACAACAAATTATCAGACACATGAAGACCTATGAGTCATTTAGCCTCACCCATTTTGTTTCTATGAACAAATTGCTCAAATGTTTTAGTGAGTACACATTGGTTGGCATCCAACAGTTGCAAAAGACCCTGATATTCCAACAATTGTGACATCTTGAGCTTCCATGTGTGATAGTTGTGTGGGGTGAGCAAATCAATCCTAGGGTCTGACATGATATACAAGGGAACTCAAAGTTCTAAAAATGCAAACTACACCCCCACCTCTAGAATATATTCAAATTGATTTTACAATTTACAAGCACAAAATTTTCCAAGAAATATAATTGTAACAACTTGCGACTTCAAGCTAGTAAAAAAGACATAAAATGATAGAATTTCTAGAAAAAACCTTGTCCATAGTGAAGATCGTTGAAGCAGCTTTCTGATGGTAGCTCGTTTGCTGAAAACAGACTTCGTTTGCAAAAGTTGCACAAAATTGAAAAAAAGCCCTAATTATGCTTCCTCATAGCTTCCTCTAATGCGGCTAGC
Source organism: Sequoia sempervirens (assembly GCA_007258455.2). Taxonomy (NCBI): domain Eukaryota; kingdom Viridiplantae; phylum Streptophyta; class Pinopsida; order Cupressales; family Cupressaceae; genus Sequoia; species Sequoia sempervirens. The sequence continues at coordinate 18,310 of VDFB02345669.1, read as the reverse complement.
CTTGCAAAACAATGTGCATCATTATGCCCAGATTTTCCATAGAATGAACAGTTCTCCTTCTGCTTCTTGGACTTGGAAGATGACTTGACTGAGTTAGAAGGAGGAGGAGGTGAAGGATTATGCTTCTGATCAGTCTTCACCTTAGGCTTGGAGGGAGACTCACCACTTGAAGACAAATCTATCTTGGGCTTCTTCTTATTCTTACCCTTTCCCTTGGAAGATTGAGCCATTAAAGCATGACTCTGAGGACGAGCATCCATCTGAATCAACTTGGCCTGCTCCCTAGTCAATTGATCACAAAACTCCTCAAAAGAAGGCATCTTATGATCTTCCCCCATAACATCCATAGTAGAATAGAAAGTAGAGGCAAACACTTGAAAAGGACCTATAAGCTTAGACAGGATCAAGAAAATACACTCCTTATCTTCTTTCGCATGACCACATCCTTTTAATTGAGACAAAATCAACTTGAACTATGCAAGGAAATCCTGAATGGAGGGAAAAGCTTCTAGAGAGAGAGAAGTGAGATCGGCTTCAAGTTGCAAGATCCTATACTGATTGACCTTACCATACAATTCTGCAAGCTTATCCCACACCTCTTTAGGTGTTTTACACTCAGCAATATAAAATCAACAAATTATCAAACACATGAAGACCTATGAGTCATTTAGCCTCACCCATTTTGTTTCTATGAACAAATTTCTCAAATGTTTTAGTGAATTCAGATTGGTTGGCATCCAACAGCTGCAAAAGACCCCGAGATTGCAACAATTGTGACATCTTGAGCTTCCATGTGTGATAGTTGTGTGGGGTGAGCAAATCAATCCTAGGGTCTGACATGATATACAAGGGAACTCAAAGTTCTAAAAATGCAAACTACACCCCCACCCCTAGAATATATTCAAATTGATTTTACAATTTACAAGCACAAAATTTCCCAAGAAATATAATTGTAACAACTTGCAACTTCAAACTAGTAAAAAAGGCATAAAATGTTAGAATTTCTAGAAAAAACCTTGTCCATAGTGAAGATTGTTGAAGCAGCTTTCTGATGGTAGCTCGTTTGCTGAAAACAGACTTTGTTTGCAAAAATTGCACAAAATTTAAAAAAAGCCCTATTTTAAGCACTTTTGGAGTCTACAATAGCTCTTGATCGCTCCACGCAACCACAAAAAAAAAATTGCTAAAAAATTGGGGCCCAATGGGCTAAATCGAAAATGAAATGGGAGATATTTGATGGGTTGAAGTGCCACATCACCACAAAAGAACATCATTCACCATGAGTGTAGAAATCAAACATGGTTAAGTCGCCAATTAACAAAGAGCACAAGCCTCCACATTGAAGGAACACAAGATCAAACAAGGCAATCCAACCTTCAATTGTCGACGTGAGCGTTTAATATGGTGTAACCGCCTATATAAATAGCTGAAATAACATTTCTACATCCAATGTCGGACTAAAGTCCCTACTCACACCCAGAATTCACATAGATTGAGAACATCAGCGAGCACATGAAGCCATGGACTTCCTTCATACAAGAAAATTGGTGCAGGAAATACAAAAGAAAAAGCGAACACATAGCCGAGCTGGTGACTGGGCTCAAAGAGCGCAAAAAGAGTGACAGTGCCAGAAAGAGTTGAGGCTGTGGCCAGAGAAGAAACCAACAACGGACTCAGTGGCAGTCACGGGGTCAACGCAACAAACGATTGAAGACAAGGGCGACACAAAGACAACCCAAAATCATAGCAAAAGATGCCATCCCTCGCAGCCTGCAACGAATAAACCGCTCTAAGCAGCAGGCAGAGTTGAACGTGGATGACGAGAAGAGCAGCGAACAGGAAAACTTCCGAAGGAAAAGGAAGAAATCCGAAGGAGAAGAAAGATAGAAAAAATGTAATTTCTATTGTTAAACCCCAAGTAGCCCAGGGTCCCAAAGACACCCATAGACCAGAGTGGAGAGAAGCAGAGCAATAGCCAAAATTCTGCCAAATATGTGCTTCTTATCAGTGATGACCTCTATGCACTCGATCTCAGACCTGGTGAAAGTTCAATGGGAAGAAAGGGTTGTAGTCACAATAGATCTGATACCATGTTGATGCACCCAAGAGCTTGTGTTGCAAGCCAAATCAACCAAACAATGAGAAGCGACCAGAATGAAGCTATTTCATCATTGATGTGAATGAGATGATCTGAAATGTACAAAGGGCCCTGTATAAATAAGCAGGGAAAAATGCAAGAAACATGTGGAGAAACTGGAGAAGAGATCACGGGAAACATGCCTACAGCAGGTGACTGCCCAAAGTGAATGCTCCAGACCAAGAAAAATAAATGCACACCTACAGTTATAAATGCCAAGTTGAACTTAAGAAGATAGATGATGAAAAACGTGCATGCTAACATTTTTAAAAATATTTGTGCACTTTATATTGGCGTCCTTGACTCAACAACAACAACAAAAGTTAGATATATACAATTTTGTGTTATACAATAAAATTATTCTAAATTAAAAAGTTAATAATAATAAATATAAAAAATATAAAAAAATACACTAGATATCAATATTTAAGAAATTGTGGATTTGTCTTGTTTCTTAAAAAATAAATTATGGAATAAATATTACTCTTTAATAATATTATAAATATAAGAACTAGTTGTTAAGAAATTAAGAAACACATAAAAATGATATATATATATATATATATAAACAAAATATCTCAGAAAACATTAGTTCACATTATCTTCAAATTTTAAATTGTTTACTTACTATAGTTAATTGAAATCATTTTTTTTGTTAAGAATATTAATTTTAATGTCCCACTTACACCAAAAATTGGTAGGTTCTATTATGAGATCATCCACAATTATCTTTAATTGAGGGATAAATTATTTCAATTATGCACGGTGTTTGATAAGTGAGAATATAGTATGTGAGAACAATATTCCATCACCAATTTTTTTTTTTTTATCATTATTTCTTATTTTGAAAGTTTGTAGTAATGTTCTTATCATACTCTACAAAAAAAAATATTCTCATTATAGAAGCATAATTATTTTACCTTAACTTGTAGAGTTCCATAGATCATCACAAGCCATTTTTAATGCTCCTAATTTATACAACATATTCATATATAGTTTGTACTCTAACATGTAGTTTTTCATAAAATTAGCCATCAACGATGAAAAGTTCTAACTTGTTCGAAATCTTTAAATGTGACCTATTCGGTTATGCGGTAAAAATTCAAGCTTCACATTTATATTTAAATAAATATACAGTATTATAGGTTGTAGGTTGTAAGGAATCTCATGATTAAAAATGTATTGAATCACATTTCTACATGATAAATTTTGCATTAAGCTTGAATCCACTTTAAGACTAGCATAGATCATTGTTGAAGCTTAAAATTTTGATATAAAAAATATTCAACATAATTGGAAGGTATTTCCAAATTAAGAATTACATTAAGATATGAAATTCAAATTCAAGTTCATAAAGATTACTATCACAATATTGCAATTGATAGACCAAATATGCTTCATTTATTTGAAGGATGTGGCTTCATATTGTACATTCTAAGGTAGATTATGATGTAATTTGTGATTATGAATTAATAAATATTATACTTAAATATTTTTTTTGTGTTATTTATTTTTTATGTGAGTGTTTGTGTACCTAACTATGAGGTTGGATAGTCATTAAATAGTCCCTTCAACAATAACTACATTTTATTAAATTTGGTTTAAGTAAGACGATCTATTGGAAGTATATTTATGAAGATATGAATATTGCAAAATTCTTAACAATTCACTTTAACTTAACTAATTCTCAATCTACTTCTAAGAGTTTGATGATTAACACCTTACATGAATAACCTGAATTTTTCATTTAGAATTTTTAATAACATTCTCATTTATAGTCATAATTTGATGGCTCATCTTAAAAAAGTGAATTTTACCCTTATTTTTTATGCTTAGTCTTAAGAAACTGAGTTGGAGGAAGAGAAATAAGAATTGGACTAGAGAAATAGATTCTAAAAAAGCTTACAAGGACAAAACTAAAGAGATAGTGGATACTAAGATAGTTGGAAGGAGTACCAAAAATAAGAATTATATTTTTTTCTAGATAAATTCTAGAGAGGAAGGTTGATTGTTAATAATTAACATGGATATCTAAAGTTGAGGTGAATTATATTTGTTTTCCTTTATGGGTGACCCCAAAATAGAGTGTCTCATTTTTTGTTTGGAGAAAAGTAATGAGTCTAGGGTGCCAAAAATAATAAAAATCCTTCAAACGAAAAAATACATTTCAATGAAGGGCATTAATTTGAATTTGATGTAACTATTACCTTTAAATGAAGGGCATTCATTTGAAGATGTAAAAATGATGTTCAAATGAAAGGGGCTTTGAATGAAGGTAGGTACCTTTTGAATGAAGAATTTTTTAACCTTAATTTTTCATGTTCAAAATTTTATACGCAAGGTAACTTGATTTGAAAGTCTTTTGATGTCATCTTCCTACTACTTATATTTTTAAGAAGAAATTTGTGTTTCAAATCAAGGATTGAATATTCAAATGGAGTATTTATGGCATGGTATTTTGTTGGATTGTAGCCCTAAAGTAAAATTAATTAAATTTTTATTTTAATATATTTTATTCAATTATCATTTTTTATTTTCTAATTTATAGTGGGTAAGTGCAAGAAATTGGGTTTAATTTTAGTAGAATAGTTACAAGGAATTATATTTTTAAAAAGGAATAGATTTTGTCAATATGGTTGATAATATTTTTAAAAAATTTGATGAAATTAAAACATATTATATATATTTTTCAAATATATATAAAAGAGAAAGAATTGAAGATAATTTTATTTATTAATTATTTTTTAAAGTAAAATCAACGTATTTTTTTTAAAGGAATGAAATTTGGCAATATGACTAGTGACATTTTTTTTAGACTTTTTAGGGTAAAAATAAAATCTATTATAGATAATAATGGTTAGTTTTCAAATATGTATTTTTCAATTTTACACAAATTTTATGTTTATTAACTAATTTTTTGAGCAAAAAGAATCATAAACATGAAATGACATATGTTAATTTTTAAAACAAATTTTGTTTTAAATTGTTTTAGTTTTTTTTAAATTTTTAAACTCTTTAATCTTATTAAAAAAATTTAAATTATATATTTATTAAAAAATTAATAAAAAATGTATTTTTAGCAATCTTCACTATCATGTATATCTTTCCACAAAAAAAAATGAAAATTATTTCTATTTAGTATTTATTTTGTTGGTACATACATGTGAATGTTATAACTTCTAACATATCTTTTTTAAAGTTACTTTGGTACATCCTATTTATTTTAATTTTTTACTATCTAGGTATTAGAACATATTTTAAATTATTAGTTTTTTGATATTTCATATTTTTACACCATGTTAATATCATCTTTATAAGCTCTTCAAATTTTATCCCAATTATGATAAAGTATAATTTTCAAGAAAAAATATTTTGATTTTTGACAAAAAGTGGACTAAGTTTCTTGCACTTACCCTAGTGAACATATATTTCATACTATACATAAAGGTCTATGCTTGATGAACATAAAATAAATAAAAAGGGAACTATTTTTAAAAACATGTGTGGAATTATTATTGGTGTCCTTGGCTTAACAACAACAACAAAAATTAGATAGATAGAAAAAAAAATTGTTTTATACAATAAAATTACTCTAACTGAAAAAATTAATAATAAGAAATATAAAAAAGAAAAAAAATGAATGCATTACCTAGATATCAATATTCATAATAAATGTTTAAGAAATTGTTGGTTTATCCCTTTTCTTAAAAAAAAAATACATTATGGAATAAATATTACTCTTTAACAATATTATAAGTATAAGAACTGATTGTTAAGAAACACACACATGCGCGCGCACACACACATATACACACACACACATAGAGTATTTTTTGTTAAAAGTATTATTTGTAATGTCCCACGTAGACCAAAAAATGGGATATTATATTTTGAGATCACCTATAGTTATATTGAAGTGAGGGACTCATTATTTTAATTATACATGGTGTTTGATGCATGAGAAAATAGGGTGTGGGAGAAATATTCCATCACCAATTATTTTTCTTTCATACTTATTTGTTATTTTGCATGTTTGTACTATTGGCCCTTGTTGTATATGAAATGTGGGATGGATGCTATCATATGACTTAGGACATAGAGCATGCCCACTTTCCACCTACTACATTGAAGGGTAACCCTAAATATCTCAATACAAAAGAGAAAGAAATCTTGAAATAGGGTTGTCCTAGGGGTTCAATGCAAACTAATAAGGGGTTCACCACCAAGTTTAGACTTGGAAAGGACAATGAAATGCAAGATGAAATGCAAAAACCTAATATGATGTAAACTTGATTTAAATGACCTAGAAATGCAAGTAAAGCAAAACAAAAAGATGCAAGATAGAAGGTGTGCACTTGGGAATCTGGGATTGACAGGAAGGAGCTCTCAAACACTTGAAATATTGACATTTTGACCCACTGGGACTCATTTGCCAACCTCGGCAAATCAGTCCCAAATCTAGAATTTTTCACAAGAGTTTATTTCGGAAAAAATGGTATCTAAATTTGCATTGAACAAATTTGGAAAATAGAAATAGTGGGACTCATTCACCACTCTTGGAAAATCATTCCCATTTCACTTTTTCAGGAATTTAAAGTTCTGATCTACAATTCAACACTTGCTCTTTCCTTCCAACTTGAATTCTAGATATGAATGTACAAAAGTACCTGCAAAATAGAATATAAACTTGATTTTGTAATGGGGGGTTTTCCTCATTCAAACCCCTAGTTTGGTAATTAAACCTTGAAAGAAATAATGAATGAAAACCCTAGCCTTAAGTGTGTCTAAGACTAAGAAATTTGAAACATAATGCAATCCTATTCTAATGTGTAAGAATATGATGCATGAATGGAAACATGAAGATGGATGACTCACTTTGAGAGATCTCTAATCACCCAAGTGAGCCCTAATGATGCTTGTACCTTCCTTAGGCTGAATGTAGAGTGATAATGGAGGATGGAATCACTTAGGAAACAAGTCCTTAGGCTTGGGTTGATGGATAGTTGCATCTCCCCAACCTAGAATCGATCATGATTCACCATAGAAAACCATGATGAACCCTTGATAATGCTATATCTTGAATGAAAGTGAGCTTGAAGACTTGCAAAAACACTTTAATGTTGCTCCAAGACTTCGACTTTGCTTTCTTTTGAAACTTCAATTCTCTTGCTTGAAGATTCTTAGTACTTGTCTCTTGAATTTTCTCTTGAAAATCCTTGCTTGAATTGATTAAATGATAAAAATGATTTCAAAAATTTCTTATATAGGCATTAACACCTAATTTACCATTATTTAGATCTCAAAGGCCGACATCCACCAAAAAATTGAATTAAAATGGTGAATTTGTTGCTCAAATTTGAAAAAGACCCCAAATGGGACTCATTCGCCTAAGGTCGTGAATGGGTCCCACCTAGGGGGACTCATTCACCCAAGGTGGTGAATGAGTCCCACCTTAGCTTTTTGAGGTGGGTTTTCAGGATTTTCGATGTTTTAAGTGATTTTGTTAGGTTTCAGGTGAAATAATCATCGAGATCCAAAATAATGGATCTTAGGGGCCTATTAATGGTGATTTTAAAGAGTAATTAATCCAAGGGTGCCAAAATAGGTACACATTAGGTAAGTAATTATACTATCTCCAAGAAGGGAGTACAATTTTAGTTGCCACATTTAGCCCCCAATTTAGCACCCATATGACTCTATGTGCATATTCAAGCTAAATGAAATCAAATAATAAACTCTGTTTCATAAAAGGATACTCATACGAGAGAATGGAACCCCCACTATAGCTATCTACAAAACCACAATGTTAGTAACTAAATCCTACAACATGAATTTGTTAGTTGTCAAAAAATCCTCTCATCTAACTTCTAGAAATTAAATTCAAGGGTAGACGTATGCCCCCCGTTGATTATGATTGCTTTAAAAAGGTAGAATCAAGGTAGAAAACTAGCCACATTGAATGATATTGATCATATCATAGGGTATTTCTAAGTACCATGCTACATGATGATAGGATTTGATGAGTACAGGAGTGAAATCATGGTATTAATGCAATAAACAACATAAAAAATGGAGCTCTCTAACACCCATTATGTTAATTTGAATGAGAGGAAATTTTTAACCCTAATATAGTAAAAACCCTAGTTTTAACTTACATAAGAGAAAAAAGTGACATAAGTGTTAACTATTTTGTCATTTACCTTTTTGTAGCTTGAGAGTTATTGAAGAGTAATTAGAGATGTCGAGTTGATGAGACTATGAGCCTACGAGACTGGACGTGTTGCAAGATTAGATGGCCCACAACAAGCACTACCATTGATGTATGAGTTGATTTTTATTCCTTAGCTTTTTCCTTACGCATTTATTTTATGATTTTTATGCATTTTTAAGATAATCTAGGGCGTTGGAAAAAAGTTCACAAAGCATCCCTTCTTTTCACAAAGTGTCCCCTTTTTCGCAAAGTGTCCCTTTTGTTCGTGAAGTGTCCCATTTTTTTGCAAAGTGTCTCGTTTCTTCGAGAAGTGTCCCAAAAGTGGTCTAAAGTGTCTACGGCCTTTAGGAGAGTACACTAGAACAACATTAGGACACATTTTTTTATTATCAATGTAAAGATCAAAGAGTTTAGAATGCTTATAGGATATTTTTTTTGCTAGATTCCCACCCGTTTGCGACATCGTCTAGATGGAAGATAGATTAGCCTCCTTCGAGACTTAACCCCCACTCTTTCAATAGAGGACACAAAGATTTTGCAGAACATAGGCTTATACATGGCATACCTCATGCCCCCCATGAGGTACCACAATCCTATGTTGATGTCTTTAGCAGGAAGTGGGACACAAATACTTGTACATTTCATCTTCCTACCGATGAGATGACTATTACAGTATAAGACATGCACCACATTCTCTGAGTTCTGATTCGGGGTGAGTGAGTACATTTCCTTGCAGAGCGGTCATTCCAGGAGATGAAATACCACATGCAGTACTGCCTTAGAGGTCTAGTGCATGATGAGAGGGAAAGTCCATAGATAGATCTAACAATTTTTCTATACTCATGGGCTCCACTGGTTATGCAGATTATGATGTTGGCAGTAGCACTAGTACTCATCCTTGATAGTAAGGGAGTACACTTAGAGGGAGGAATAGTATGAGGGATGGACAAGCACACTTGATCGTGTATGCTTGGGGGCACAACATCCTAGAACATGTTTGTATTATGATCTTGGACATTTTGTATTTCGGGAGGTGGATAGCATGGCACACTATACACTTCTATAGGTGTGGTTCCTAGAGAATATCACATGTACCAGATTGATAAGGTTCCCATGTCTAAAAGCCCTAATGTATACATGAGCATTCAGTCATCCAGTTCGATGGTTTTGGCAGTATGCTAATTTGGACTTTTGGAAAGTTTGATTTAACTGATAGGAGGATGATGACATCCTTTGGAGACCTTATCAACTCTTGCTATAGTGGCGTGATGAGACTTGGTAGTTCAAGCAATTGCAAATGGACAAGTTCATGATTGGCCATCATGATTACATAGTATGACCTTTCTACTATGATCATTTCATGTTTGAGTTTGGTCAAGTTCATATAGCACCTAGGGCATGACCCTTTTTTAGGAGATCAGTATGGAGTGCCCAGAAACCCGATGATTCTAGACCGTTCGCTTCTGAGGATGTTGTCTCAAACCATGATATGCCTATGGTCTCTAATGTTGATGATGTTGGTACCATAGATGACTACAAGGAGTGGTGGATAGTATCATGACCGACTCTTGTATTCCCAATGGACAAGCCGATTGGTGATGTAGGGCCACTCCCAGATGAGGTGGAGGAAAGGGCCAAGGAGACACGCTACAAGGTTGTAGACATATTTACAGATGTGATAGATGAGGAGTATGATGAGGATGTAGATCCTAACTATGATGGATAGGATGGGGATGAGGAGGAGGATGAGGAGGAGGATGAGGAGGAGGACAAGGAGGAGGAGCAATGGATGAGTGAGGGTGGTGAGGCAAAAAATGAGGATCCAGAGGGCTAGAGGTGGGGAGACCCATCTCCCATTCATGTCACTAGAACACAAGCACCAACTGCAGCATGCACCAACACCCACATCCATGGAGAGGCTAGCACATCCTCCATGCCCCTACACATGACAAGGTTGATTTCTCATAGCTTGCCAGAGAGCTAGGTGGCAATATTTTATTGTTATCCTTTATGCTTATGCTTATGTTATATGGTTTAATTTTATGTATGTAGATATATCATGATGTGTACTGACTATTTTTATGGTTTCTATCTTGTAGGAGCTATGAGAGATCTTCATGATCTCTATCGTCAGGCAGCTACAGATATAGTTCCTCCATCAGTCTACAAGAAGGCCACTGATACAAACTATGTGCCCCCGCCCATGGTGGAGCAGGATCCAGAGTTGTTCGGGCCTTACATTACACTGCGGGTAGTGTATGCGCATCTTAGGAGGCATGTCCACCGAGTTGATGTTGCCTAGGATGCACATTCATCTCAGACCCCAATAGAGTTCAAGAGATTATAGTCTAAGGTAGCTAAACTAAAGGTGGAGAGAGATCAGATAGCAAGGGAGTGTCAGGAGGCCCTTGGGAAAGTATGGGGCTTATAGTTTTCTCTTAGTACACTTGGCAGATTGTGATCATGATCGCATACCATTGTTTCTTGATAGATTGCCACTATACAGATGTGAGCACTAGGTCCTGAGGGATCTAGCAGTCACAGACCTCAGTAGCATTGTATATTTTGATGGCATGTACACAAACCTTTGATATATACTTATATATATGAGCATTTGGTGTTTTATTACTTTTTTTTATGTGTTCAATGTTAAATGGCAATGTGATTGATTAAATAATTTTTGTAAGACTATTTAATGAATGTCTCTGTGATTTAACATATTTTATGTGATCTAAGTAAAACATGTTCTGGTTTCTCTTAGATTCAACATTGTGATTAAGTATGTTATGTTAAATTAAATGCACCTATGATCTAAATAAAAAACATTAAATTCATATAAGGATCTAATCTAACACAACATAAAAGATGAACTTGAATAGCACAAAACCCAAAGTAATCAATGAATTAAATAATCACTTTAGTATTCAGGACACACAAATAACTATTTTTCAAGAATGAAGTAATGCGAGAGCACATAGAATATTATCCAAGATCTCTAACACCACTACTTTATAATTCACACTATTCAAGAGGATTAGACATAATACCGATATAGATGTGTGACATTAATAGGGTCTTTGAGAGGAGTTCCATCCAATTCTGTTAACGTATATGCACCAAACCCATAACTTGCATTAATTATATAGGGTCCTAACCAATTAGGATTGAATTATCCTTTTTTAGTCAGTTTGGCATTAACATTGCATTTATTTTCACATAATATGAGATTGCCTTTTTTGAATATATGAGGGATGACATTGTCATTGTAACTATGGTTCCTTCTCTTAAAATAAGCTTCAAGGTGCTCAAGAGCATTGATGTTTTCTTTTTCAAGCATTTCAAGTTGATGTAATCATTGTTCCTTTTAATTGTTTTCATCGATAAGTCCTTGAAGAGCAATTCTTAATGTAGGAATCTCTAACTCCAAGGGAATTATTACCTCAATACCACAAATGAGATTATAAGGTGTAGTTCTTGTGGATACTCTAACATTCATGTGATATGACCATAGCGCATATGTTAGCTACATGTGCCAATCCTTATTATGTTTATTAACTATTTTATTTAAGATTTGTTCAAGGGTTTTATTAGTTGATCCGGCTTTACCATTAGATTGTAGGTAATAAGGTGTTGAAAAGTGATGTTGAATGTTAAATGTTTCTAAGAACTTTTTCGCATCATTATTCTTAAATGGTGTACCATTATCAAAAACTAACATCGAAGGAAGTCCAAATTGAGCAATAATGTGTTCCAATATGAAAGGACATATTACATTTAAAGCATTTATTGATCGAAGGGGGATCACATCTACCCATTTTTTGAAATAATCTATTGTAGTGATTATGAATGTATTTTTGGTAGAGGAAGGTGGTGATATTTTTCCAATGATGTCCAAACCCCAAACTGCAAAGGGCCAAATAGGGACTTGAGATCAAATTTAAAGGGAAGGAGGATGAATCAAATTGCTATGTTCTTGACATTTGTGACATTCTTTAATGTATGCAAAGTAATCTTGTTCCATATGTCTCTAGTAGTATCCTATGCAGATAATTTTTTGAACTAATGTTTTTCTTCCAAAATGACCACCACAAGCACATGCATGAGCTTGTTCAAGTATTGTGGGTATTTCATATTTTTTAAGGAATCTAAGTAAGAGATCATTAAATGATCTACGATAAAACACTTTAGCTAGAATTATATACTTATAGAAATTCTTTGCATACAAGCTCAAATGTTATTTTTTTTGGCTTGAGAGAGGTACCATCTTTCAAATAGTTAAATATTGTATAATGCCATTCACTTGAGTCTTCCATGGTTTTTTCGAATACTTCATCTAATTTTTCTTTGATTGATGGTTTCATAATTGTATACACAATAAAAGTGAAGTATTTTGAAGGATCTTTAGGAGATATAAGGGAAGCTACACTTGCCATTGCATTCACATGCCAAATATCTTTTTGGGGGATGTTTTCAATGATAAATGATTCAAAATTCTCTAGCAAATTCATTATGAGATCCTTATATTTTGATAATTTTTCATGCTTTTCTTGACATGTTCCATTGATTTGTTTAATGATTGATTGTGAATCACCAAATTTCTTAATGTCCCTAGTGCCCATAATTAAAGTGACACACAATCTAGTGAGCAATGATTCATACTCAGTGTTGTTGTTTGTACATAGGAAGTTTAACCAATATGAAAAGGGAATGGGATCTCTTGTGGGTGGTATTATTATAACCCCCGCATAGGAGCTAGTTCTACACTTAGATCCATCAAAATATAATTCCCATGTATTAGTTTTAATTGTCAACACATTATCGTTAGGGAAAGAATCATTACTAGGAAACGCTAAAGGGGAAGGAGCATTAGCTAGTTGGTTGATCAATGCTTGGTCTTTAATTTCTTTTTTCAAAACAAATTTAATGTCAAACTTAGTTAACAACATTACCCACTTAGCTAAGCATCCTGATAAATATGTTTTTGTGAAGAGATGTCTTAAAGGGTGAAATTTTATCATCACTTGTATTTCAACATTCAGTAAGTAATGTCACAACTTACTAGTAGCGAATACAAGAACCAAATATTGTTTCTCTATCATTGTGTATCACTTCTCATAATCAATCAAGGTTCAGATAATGTAGTAAATGGGATGGTCTTTACCATTTTCATATTTTTGAGCCAACAATGCTACAAGAGCATGGGTTGATGCTACAATATATAAAATGAATGGTTTTTTTCCTGCATAGCAGGTTGTAAAATAGGTGGAGTGACAAGATAAACCTCTCAAACACTTTTTTACAATCCTTGTTCCAATTAAAATGCTCATCTTTCTTAAGGAGGTGTGTAAATGGTAATGTTCGATCCGCTAAAGATGCTTCAAAATGACGAATAGCTTGAATTATTCTTTATAAGGTGCATAAATGAGATATGTTTCTAGGAGGTGGCATGTTAAATATAGCATCAATTTTCTTTGTGTCCACCTCGATGGGTCTGTGAGATACAATAAACCATAAAAAAATTCCACTATCTACACCAAAGACACTTTTTTGGATTCAATGCCATGTAATATTATTGCATTTGCTCAAAGATTTTCTAGAGGACCTTCACATTGTCTTCTCTTGTTAAAGATTTGGCTAGAATATTATCAACATATTCTTCCAAAATATTATGTATATAATCATGAAATATGAATGTCATCGCTTGTTGATATGTGGCACCTACATTCTTCAATCCAAAGGGCATTATTACCCAACAAAATTTTCCCCAAGCCATTGTAAATGTTGTTTTATATTGATCTTGGGGGTTGAATAAGATTTGATTATACCCAAAAACCCCTTCCATGAATGACAACAAAGGATGTCTCGTAGTTGAGTCTACTATAATGTTGATATTAGGAAGGAGAAAGTCATCTTTTAAATATGCTTTATTTAAATCATGAAAGTCCATACACATCCTAATATGATTGTCAGGTTTTATGATTGTGAAAATGTTTGAGATCCAAGGAGAATAATCTATAGGTCTTATAAAACTAGCTTCAAGGAGATTTTCAATTTCAACTTTAACTAATAATGCTATCTTGGGGTTCATTTTTTGAATCTTTTGTCTAACTTGCTTAGCATTTTCAACAAGAAATATGTTGTGTGTTACAATCTTAGGGTCAACTCTAGGCATATCTAAATAATTCCAAGTGAAAAGTTTGGGAAATTCATGAAGTAAATTTGCATGGTCATCTTGTTCATCATCATCAAGGAACTTCCCTATCTTAATCACCTTGTCTACATTTTTACTATCCATTTGAATTTCCACTATATCTCCTAAAGGAAGTGCATTTTGTTTCAAAAATATAGGGTTGTATTCTTCTTTGTGCATGTCAACCTCACTACATTCTTCTTTTGTTTTCTTGGTACTAATCATAGCACATGTAAGCCACTTTTTAGTGAATGGTTTGTCATAAAATCCTAGCATTTCCTTTTCATCATTTTTGAAAAAATCTAATGATTCTTCACAAGTTTTATCAATCAATTTTGGATGCTTCAAGGTGAGAGTTGTTTTAGGATCACACATGATGGTGTTGATGTTTAATGATAGTCTCTTTGTTGCTTGTGTAATCTTAGAAGAGAAATATACCAAACTAGTTTTCATCTCTTGTGTGTTAGGTTCTATAGGAACATGGATGCCTTATTCTTTCTTTCCACATCCTTTACCACTATCAACCAATTAATTCACAAGTTCATAACCTCTCTAATAAACTTGTGCCATTTCTTTTGGGTTTGGTAGTTGTTGATAATCCATCTCATCAAAGTTTGTTGTATAACTCGTGTCTTCTTCAAGAGTGGATGAGGTAGATGCTTGCAAATTTTCTTTTGAGTTATGAGTTGACATGACCATTGGTTTTTTTTTTCATCTTCTTTATTTGTAATTATGTACTCGCCCATAAATGAGGTTGTGAACTACAAGGAACCCCAATCATCATCCAATAATTTCAATACTTTTTCAATCTCTTGTTTTTCCTCCTTCGTAGGTTCTATTTTTTTATGTTGGAATTAATGTGCTTAGAGGACTTGGTGTTCCTTTTTCAACTTGTAAGAAAATTTCAGGCTCGGGGTCTATTTCAACTTGGTATACCTTGTTGTTATAGACATATTTCATGATAGGATGAAGAGTCGAAGGCACCACATGCATCTCATGAATCCAAGGTCTTCCTCAAAGGAGATTGTATGAAAGGTCATGAGGCATAACATGAATAGGAGTTTGGAAGGTGGCCTTTCTGATTGTAATAGGTAAAGTAATCACATCGAGCAGTTGCTTTCCTACATTGTCAAATCCTCGAATCGATAATGAATTAGGTTTAATTTTTAAGTTTTCCACACCTAATCTATCTAAAAGCTTTGCACTTCACACATTAATGGTTGAGCCATTATCAAGAAGGGTTATTTTTATTCTTGTTTTTATTGAATTTGGCTATTATCATGAAGGCATCATGTCTCTTCCTCATCTCCAAGGGAGGGAGCTCATGTTGGTGAAGAGTAATGTCTACATTAACTATATTCATTCCTTGTATTAGAGTTGCCACATCATTTGCATTACTATTAGGAGGGATCACAACTTTTTGTAAGGGTGTTTGAAGTATTATGTGATAATAAGGAGAGTTTTGAATTAGGTCCCAAAGGGATATCCTTGTAGGAGTATTCTTAAGTTGTTCAACAAGATCATACTCCTTCCCAATATGCGAAGGAAAACGAGGGGCACTAGGAAAAAAGGGATTAGGCAAAGGTAGGGTCATCAGAGTTAATTGTTTTGGTTGTGGATTTTTTTGAGTGTTATAGGTATGAGTAATGGTATTATTCTTTGATTACTGCAAAACATTGTTCCTAGGTGGGTAAAGAGTAAATTTAGGCTCATTTTTAGGTTGATTTTTGTGTAAAGGTGGGTAAAAGATGAGTTGAGGTTGGATCACATTAACATCTCTTGTTTTTGGTTCTTCATAACAAGCCTTAGTGGATGAAATCGGTGAGATGAAATCCTCAAGGGCTTCATCTAACATGTCAAAGTCATCACTACTAAAATTCTTGAGGGTTAGGTTAACTTGGAGAGAGAGATTTGACATAGTCAAATAACTATAGTTTCTCCAAGTCGCTTAGTTGTTGGGTCTTAGTTTTGGTTTTGTTTTCTCATCTATGTCTAATTTAATCTAATCTAAATGATGAAAATGAAAAGTGCACAAATTTAATTCTATCCAAAATTGCAATGAATCTAAATTATGCTACTTCTAATGATTTGAATGTAATAGAAAAGAAATAACAACTAATAGAAGCTTTAAAATGGGAAATTTAACTCTATAAAATGCAGTTCAGAATTTGGACTGGGACTGATTCACCCAAGGTGGTGAATGAGTCCCAGAATGGATTTAAAAAAAAAGAATAATTTTTTAATTGATTTTTTTGTTTTCTATGTTGTATGATCTAGATCCTAAGTGCAAGTGTAGATTTTGTATAAATTTCAATGAAATGAGATACAAAAATTTAAACTATATGAATTTTCACTAATGCAAAATCTAGAAACCATATAATGCGAATTAAAGAATGCAATGTTAATCCAAGAAAGGTCTAGAATGATAATGCACTCCAAATCAGAATTTTAATGTTCCAAATGTAGGTTCACCAAAATGTTGTAAATGAAATGTTGGATGGATGTTATCGTGACTTAAGACATAGAGCATACTCACTAACCACCCACTACATTCAAGGGTAACCCTAAAGATCTCAATGTAAAAGAGAAAGAAATCTTGTAATAAGGTTGTCCTAGGGGCTGAATGAAAACTAATAAGGGGTTCACCACCAAGTTTACACTTGGAAAAGATAATGAAATGCAAGATGAAATGCAAACACGAATTTATGATGTAAACTTGATTTAAATGACCTAGAAATGTAAGTAAAGCAAAATAGAAAGATGCAAGATAGAAGGTGTGCACCTAGGAATTTTGGATTGACTAGAAGGAGCTTTGAAACACTAGAATTTTTTCCTTTTTGACCTACTAATACTCATTCACTAACCTGGGAAAATCAGTCCCAAATTTAGATTCTAAGCAAGATCTTGTTTCGGGAAAAAGGGTATCTGAATCTACAAATAGATTTGGAAAAATCCTACAATGGGACTCATTCACCACTCTTGGTGAATTAGTTCCATTCTAATTTTTTGGGAATTTAAAGTTATGATCTGTACTTCAACACATGCTCTTTCTTTCCAACTTGAATTTTAGATCCAAATATGTGAAAGTACCTATAAAAATTAATATAAACTTGATTTGCTAATGGTGGGTTTTCCTAAGAAAAACCCCTAGTTTGATAATTAAACATTGATAGAAATAATAAAACATGCATGAAAACCCTAGTCTTCAGTGTGTCTAAGATTAAGAAATCTGAAACATAATGACATCCTATTCTAATGTGTAAGAATATGATGCATGAATGGAAACATGAATATGGATGACTCACTTTGAGAGATCTCTAATCACCCAAGTGAGCCCTAATGATCCTTGTACCTTCCTTTGGTTGAATGTAGAGTGATAATGGAGGATGGAATCACTTAGGAAACAAGTACTTAGGCTTGGCTCGATGGCTAGTTGCATCTCCCCAACCTAGAATCAATCACAATTCACCATCTAGACAACCATGATGAACCCTTGAAAATGATAAATCTTGAATGAATGTGAGCTTCAAGACCTGGAAAAACACTTTAATGCTTCTCCAAGACTTCAACTTTGCTTGCTTTTGAAACTTGAACGCTCTTGCTTGAAGATTCTTAATACTTGTCTCTTGAATTTTCTCTTGAAAATGCTTGCTTGAATTACTTAGATGATAAAAATGACTTGAAAACTTTCTTATATAGGCATTAACACCTAATTTACCATTATTTAGATCTCAAAGGTCGAAATCCACTAAAAATTTGAAGTAAAATGGTG
>VDFB02345668.1:0-42155 GCA_007258455.2 Sequoia sempervirens | reverse complement strand
ATTGTTTCTATGCATACAAAACACCACTGTGCGCCAATCAGATATAGAAGATAGTAAAAGCCAAAAGAGAAATTAATGGTAGTTTGATACCACCATCAATCATCCTTTGCAACTTTCAATCAATATGATTCTCTTATTTTGAGGGCACTAGAAACCAATCAAAAAAAGAATGTGGGTACCTAAGGCTACAAAAAATTGGCATATTCAAGGATCCATGTATGTTAGGCAAAGTAATGTGAAGAATTTAAGGTAATTTTTCTTTCTGCATGATAAGATATGAAATAATGGCCATAAATGAGGTGAAATGTGAGCACTATTTCTACATTTACCTCAAATACCAACAAACATTTGTGTTATTAGCAAATGAAATAAAGTAAATCAAGCACTCCTGTGAAATATTGAATCATGATTCATAATGCAATCAAAACAACAAAGGATTAAATAAACTAATTGAAAGCATACAAGAAAGCATGATGCATATCCTATCTCATAGTGGATTGGTGCTTCTATGGAAAAAATCCCTTTCCCAATCCTTGATCAGCTCCTGGATGGTGGATGATGCAAGATGATATGGTATGAAAAATGATCAAGTTGTAGATTGTGGATTTGTGGAGGAGTAATACAATAGAGAAACTCTATATTTATAAGAACGGATGATTGAGGATTGAAAGATATAGAGGATGTCGGACAAAAGATAATCCAATGATAAAGCGCCACTTGTCAACATGTGAGAGGTTGACGAATGAGCATATTTTGGTCAATGTGCCAAAGAGGGGGAGATTTCAAATTTGAATTTGATGAACAAATGAATTAAATGCTAAGTTTGACTTGTGCAAGAGACATGTAAGAGCTCTTAAATGCTTTGTTGGAAGGAAAAATCCCTTGTGGAGGTATTTTTAAACTTAAAGGAATATTCCTCAAATATGCCAAGTTGAAAATAAATAAATATTTTAATAAATCATTTAAATGCATTTTCATGTGCAAGTGGCAAAATCTAGAGAAATTTGGAGATTAGGATTAAATTAATCAAGGTTTAATTAATTTAATGAGGGACTAGGTGATTTGACCTATTTGATTTAAATTTTAGGGATTAAAATAAATCAAAAGGAGATGGAAACTGATTTTAGATTTAATTAAATAAATATTTTATTTATTTAATCAAAGAGGATAACGTTAGACTAAATCAAATAAATACTAATTTATTTAATTTAATGGAATGGCCTTAGGAGATTTAATTAAATAAACTTGATTTATTTAATTAAAGAGATAACTTAGGAGATTAATCAAATAAACTTGATTTATTTAATTGATCTAGTGAATATGATTTAATTAAATACGAGGAAAGCATGATGTCAATTTTGCATGTCTACATTGTTCAACACAATACCATAGGGATAAAGTGAACCCTTGTTCATAATGGTTCCACTCTTAATGTGTGTAATGTAAACCTTCTGGACAAGCTTAGAGTGGATAAATCAAATATTCAACCTGATTATTTATCTATCAAAGGATTTGACAATGTAGCACAACAACTGCTCGGTGTGATCACTTTTCCTATTATAATTGGAGTTGCCACATGGAATACACCAATCCATGTTATTTTGTATGAAATTTCATATAATCTCCTTCTAGGCAGGCTATGGATTCATGAAATGAATGGTGTGTCTTCCGCTCTTCATCGTAAATGAAATACACTCATAGTAACAAAGTGCACATACTTGAAGTTGACCTTGATCCTAATAGTTGCTTGAACATTGAGAAAAACAAAGGAAATTATTTAAACACATTAATACCAACTACACAAGAGGAACACATCCACCAAAAAGATAAACAACAACACATTGAACAAGTCTTCAATCTATTTCCAGATGATTGGGGTTCCTTAGACTTCACACCACCACTCATGGACGATCCTTCGAAAGCGTCCACCTCAACTACTTCAAATAATGAAACAAAGTACACAATAACCTTTGAAGAACACAATAACAAATAGCCACCTGATTCTAAAGAAATGAAAAAGCTTTATGGAAAAGGTTATGAGCTTATGAAACAACTTGGCTATAGTGGAAAAGAATGTGGTGCTAATGAACAATGTATCCACAACCCTATAGATCCTATCACACAACAAACAACTCATGGTCTTGGTTATTTTCCTTTGATAGAAGTAATCAATCCTTCACTCAACATCAAAACTCTCACACAACATATATTAAAATAATTTTGAATGGCGTAACATGAGCATGGGCATGGGCTGGAGAAAAGGAATCTCAAAATTCAAAGCAACAAAAAGGGAAATGGAGCAAGATCAAAAAATATACAGTCGAATCAGGAGCTGGAGTCAAGTCAGAAGCAAGGTAAGGATGACTAGGATGATGTGGACTCCGGAAAAAAATATTGGAGGAACCTAGGGGAATGGAAAATCTAGAGATTAACCTTGCTGCATCCTCCGCTGGTAAAAACGAGAAAGCTAAAGGAGGAGTGGAGACCATAGGCAGCATTGGAGGCAATCGCAAACCCTGGACCTCACTATTCGGGGTAAAACCTAATGGAAAATCATCTTTCCCTCTAGTGCAAAACATATCATCCCTAGATAGAGGTAAGTTTGCTATTTCTATTCCAGATCTGCTCATTGACCATAATATAGCCCTAATGGAACGAACTCTGGTTGGAAAGTTTATGGACCCTAGACCAAATATTGAAGTGGTCAAGGAGTTTGTTAAAAATAAATGGAGAACTAGTGGGAAAGTATCAGTCGTTGTGCTTCCAAAGGGATTTTTCGCTTTTGAATTTACTTGTAGAGAGGACATCATGGCTATTAGAAGTGGAGGTCCTTAGGTGATAGGGAAATCTTCTCTGGCCCTAAAGAAGTGGTCCTCCAACTTGGATCTATTGGACTCCATTTTTTAGAATATCCCAGTTCGGGTTAGACTTCCAAGCCTGCCCCTAGAGTACTAGAGTGAAGATATCTTTCATGGTATTACAAGCTCCTTTGGTGAGCTCCTTTCTATTGACATAATGACAGCGCCAGGGAAACGTAGATCAGATGGACGAATCTTGTTAAAACACCTTCATCTAAGGAAAGGGATTCCAATGAAGACACCTTGGTTGGAGAAGGAGATCTAAAACTTTCTATTTCCTTCTCCCAAATGACAGTCCCTCCTGATAGAACCAGGAGATGCCGGGTTTGGAGGATATTCCTAGTGAGGGTTTATCTTTGGAATTGAATATTCCTCTTCCCTCCCTTTCTTCTGATAATCTTCCCCCTCAGGCTATTGTGTACCTGACAGATCCCAACTTCCCAGATAGGGTTAAGGACTCCTTTGAAAATCTGGATCACACAGTCGATCATTCTAGTAATGTCTTGTCTATTCAAGAGAATGGTTATATGGACACTTTACCCTGGGAATAAAGGATCCCAACTGATAAGAACTAGGAGTCTACCAGAGAGATAGATAGCCAAGAAGAAACTAATAAAGATGAGAATATATCAAAGAAGAAGAAAGAACACCAGATCAAGAGTCAAGGTAGATTGTGGAAAAGTAAAGAACTCAAGAGGAAAAAAGTCCTTGAAAAAGAAAAGAGAGCATAATAGCTTTCAGGATATTGCGGATGGTTCTCAGAAAACTATCCCGGAATGTCATAACTCCTCTAGAATCTAATGAAGATTATGTCCTGGAATATCAGGGGGCTCAATAGCCCTCACAAGGAAGATGTTCTTCGCAATCTCGCTAGAGTTCACAAGCCAGATATTCTTTTAATTCAGGAAACTAAAATGTCAAAGGAGAAAATTAAAAAGTTGAAACTTTTCCAGCATAATAGTAACCATGGTAATAACTTGAATGGCACTTCTGGAGGCATTGCGACTTTCTGGAATAGCCACATAATCAAAGGTGATCTGATATTGGAAGGTACGAATCATATAGCCACTAGATTTACACATATAAGAGATAACTTTAGCTGGATTCAAGTGAATATATATGCTCCTAATGGAAAAGGAATGAGAAAATATTTTTTGGCTGGAATTAGCTGCCTTTAGGAGGATTTTTGATAGAGAAGCTTGGATTGTTATGGGGGATTTTAACACACCCTTAATGAACAAAGAAAAATTTTGGGGATCCCAAATCAACTTGGAGAGCAAAGAGGATCTTCAGAATTTCATTAATAATCAAGGGCTAATTGATCTAGATCTACATGGAGCTTCCTTTACCTGGTCTAATCATAGAAATGGGTTGGATCTCATATAGGTCAAATTAGATAGATCTTTAATCTCCAATCATTGGTTTTTTTATTATTATTGCTCCCTTAAAGCTCTTACGAGAATTGGTTCTAGTCATTTTCCTATCAGTTTCACTGCAGATCTAATAAAAAGGAAGAAGAACATTCCTTTCAGATTTGAAAAAATGTGGACCTCTCATCCTGCTCTTAAAGAGGAAATAAGGAAATGGTGGAATATAAGAATTCAAGGAACTGCTATGTTCAAAGTAGCAAAAAAATTAAGGGAAGTGAAATGTAATTTAAAAAAATGGAAAAAGGAATCTTTTGGGAACATCTTTAGGATTAAATCTGATCTCCAGGTGGACTTGGGAGAAATTCAATTTAAAATACAGAAGGAGGGTTACTTGAATGACATGAAGGAAAAAGAGAATGAGATCCTTACAAAGATGCATGACATAATTGGAAAGGAGTTTTGGAGACAAATATCTAGAGCTCTTTGGTTATCTGTAGGAGACAGAAACAACAGGTACTTTCATCTATTGGCCTCAAAACATAGAGTTGTCAATAGAATATCTCAAATAGAAGTGAACAAAACTAGGTATGAGGAGGAGGAGGATATTAGAAAGCAGGTGAGCTTCTTCTTCAAACATCTTCTTTTGGCAAGTGATGAAATAAACCAAAATGAGCAAGATCAGTTAGTTGATGCTATACCAAGTATTATCAACCAGGAAAACAATTCCTTTATGACTGCTATCCCAACCAATGAGGAAGTCAAGAGGGTTGTCTTCTCCTTTGACGAGAGTAAAGCTCCGAGTCTTGATGGTTTCCCTTTATTTTTCTTTCAATGGCTCTAGGAGATTGTTGAAGAAGATGTGATAAATGTTGTTAAAGAATTTTTTGGATCCAAAATTCTTCTAAAGGAATTAAATGCTACCTTCTTGGTTCTTATCCCCAAGAAACCCGGAGCTAATAATTTTGAGGCTTTTAGGCCTATAAGTCTATTTAATTCATTATACAAAATCATATCTAAAGTCTTAACCTCTAGATTTTTAACCTTTTTGCCTTCCTTGATTTCTCCTCAATAGAATGGCTTTGTCCCTGGTAGACAAATTCTTGACTCTATTGTTACTGTACATGAGAATATTCACTCCTTAGTTGAGTCAAAGACATAAGGCTTTTTATTAAAGTTTGATATCTCAAAAGCCTATGATAGAGTTGACTGGACTTTCTTATTTAAAATTTTAAAGGCTTTTGGTTTTTGTAACAAGGTTATTCAAATGGTGGAACAACTTGTGTCCACAACTTCCATATCGATTATGGTCAACGGATCCCCCACCTCTTTTTTCCAGAGCACCAGAGGTCTAAGGCAGGGTGACCCTATCTCTCCTATTTTATTCACTATTATGGCTGAAATTTTAGGTAGGAATCTAAAAAAAATGGTTGACTTTAAATCTCTTTTTGGTCTCAAACCTTCTTCGGGAAATTTGGTGTGTTCCCATCAACACTTTGTTGATGACACTATGCTTATGGGTAAAGCCATAGTGTCTGAAGGAAATACTATAAAATAGTTGCTTGACAAATATGGGAGAGCTTTAGGACAACTGATCAACAATCAAAAAAGTTCTTTGTTCTTCTTCAACACTCCAGATCATAAACAGGCTAAAATTGCCAAGATTTTGGGTTGTAGGGTGGATGCCTTTCCTGCCACCTACCTTGGTTTACCCTTAATCTTGAAACCTCCTGAGTCTTTTTGGCTCTCGCTAGTTGAAAGATTAAGCAAGAAGCTTGCCAGCTAGAAAGGAGCCCTACTAAGTCAAGCTAGAAAACTTTAGCTCCTCAAAGCCTCTCTCCAGAATCTGCCTATCTATGACCTGAGCCTATTTAAGATTCCTACTAAATTTGTTGATGCCATTGAAAAAATTCAAAAAAGGTTTCTTTTGTCAACTGTTGAGGAAAAAAAAGACTTCCATTAATTGGCTAGAATCTGGTTTGTAGACCTAAAAAGGCCAAAGGACTTGGTTTAAGAAGAATCAGATCAGTTAACAAAATTCTCCTAGCTAAACAAATCTAGAGAATTTCTTCATCTTCTGGGGAGTGGATTGATATTCTGGCTAGTAAATATTTAGAAAACAACTGCTCCTCCATTATTAAGAAGGATCCCCACCTTCTTCCCAGAGGGTCTACATGCTGGAATAATATAATCAATGGAAAAAAGATTGTGGATGATGGTATTGGATGGCAAGTGAGAAATGGTTATCATACTAGATTTTGGGAGGACAAATGGCTTTTTAAGGAGCCCATTATAAAAAGAAATTCCTTCATTGAATGGGCAGAGATTTGTAAGGCACGGTTTGGAACTTATGTGAAAGACTACAGAGTGAATGGTAATTGGGTGGACTTGTGTAGTGTTAGTCAGGCTTTGGCTGCTATTCAGTCTTCTCTGTTGGCTGTTAGACTTAGTTCTGAGTAGTTGGATGATCATGTGGTTTGGATAGATGAACCCTCTAGCAATTTTTCTATTTCTTCTTCCTTTGCAAGGATTACTTCTTCTCTGGACCGTCCTCCTTTCTGGTCTAAAGCTTGGTTCAAACACTTGATACCTAAAATCAATATCTTTTTCTGGATCCTTCTCCAAAACAAGGTGCTCACAATTGATAACTTGTGTAAATGTGGATTTCAAATTCCTAATGGATGCTTTCCTTGTAAGATGGAGGCTGAGTCTGTGCATCATTTATTCCTTCCATGCTCATTTGTTGCTTGTATTTGGGAAAAAATTATCAGGTTATGGCACCTTCCTTGGGTTTTCCCTTCATCCATTGAAGACTTCTTCACTCAATGGAAAGCCCCGACTAGAAATCCTATGCTCAATATTTTATGGGATTTATCCTTCCCTCACGTGGCTTGGGGCCTCTGGAAAGAATGCAACAATAGAATTTATAGAGATAAAGAAGCCTCTATGGATATTGTCTTTGATAAAATTGTCAGATTTTTAAAGGAAAATTTCAATGCCTTGGTTCAAAAGGATAGTATGTCCATGAAGACAGTGCATTCATCCTATGACATTACTGTTGCTAAGGATTGGAAAAAAGTCTTGAATTTTCTAGCATCGCTATGAAAGCCAAGAAGGATAGAGAGGGGGTTTGCTGGTCTTTTCCACCTAACGGTTGGATCAAAGCTAACTTTGATGGTGCGGCTAAAGGTAATCAGGGGGCAGCGGGCTGTGGTGGAGTCATAAGGGATTCCTTTGGAAATTTCATTGGTGTGACGACCTCTCCTCTTAGTTCCCAAAAAAATCATCTAGCGAAGGTTGCTGCAGCTTTTCACATCATAAATTTAGCCCAAAGTCTTAACATTAAAAATTTGTGGCTTGAAGGAGATTCCAAAAACATAATCGACTACCTTTGTTGTAAGTCTCCCCCCTTGTGGACCATTAAATCGTGGGTTGAGGATGTCGTATTGACTTTGGTGAAATTTGATAAAGTTAAAATTTCACATGCTTATAGAGAAGCCAATGTTGTTGCGGATTTTTTCGCTAATGAAGGAGTTAGGAGTAAAGATGTGCACACCTGGCATAATATTAGTGATCTAAACTCTAATGTTTGCGCCCTATTAAATTATGATAAATAACATGGAAAAGCGATGTGTTATCCCTTTAATGAGGATAGGTTGGATCTTTCACATCACAATCATTAGATTGCATGGGACTGAGCTCAGTGGCTTAATCTACAAGAAATCTCCACACGCTTTGTGGGTTAGATCTGGTGGGGCCAATTTCAGTAAAAATTTCACTTGGGTCCACCCCAATGTGTCAACTGAAATGGGTGGAGACAGAAAGTGAATTAAGCTGGATAGTTATGAAACACACATGAAAAATGCTAAGGCTTGGAATAAGGTTAAAAGTGGTGGGTTGCTTCCTTTCCTAGAGAAACTCCATGGCTCTAACCAGGAGGATACAGACCTCTTTGTCAAAAATTGGAATAATGGGATTTGACCCTGTTTGGTAGGAATGTGGAGCTCAATGAAAGTTTAATCGCTTATGTTATAGGCTTATCTACTAAAAGGAAGAAGTTCTTCAGGGATAGGGCTTTTTCTAATGAAGTCATGATTAGATTTCCTAAAAAGGACAATGAAAGGCTAAGTCTTGTTAAAATTGCTAATAGCTACTTCGATGCAGACACCATAAAGGCCATTTGGAGAAAGGTTATGTGGGTCATTATGGAGTACATTACGGTGGATGGGCGTTTCACCAAAATTTATGGCTACTATTTTGCTCTTCTCAACCACTTTCACTACAAGGTTAGGGTCTCTCTCCCCTATTGTTTTTTTTGTTCCTTGAAGAAAAGCTTGGAGGATAATAAGAAAAACCCTAAAAGATTCCCCATCCTACACACTGGGTTAATAAGGTTGATTGTTGAACATGTCCAAAATTTTCTTGCCCCTGCTATTCTGGAAACTATCCCTAATTCTGAGAGTGACGACATTGAGCCCAGTGGCTCGGAGTATCTGCCTAACTCTAGTCTGGCTAGAAATGTCCTTAGCTCGCACATTGGCCCTTCTGGGAACAAAAACCCTACTCCCATTTCTGGTAAAGCCTGTACTAAGCTTGAGCCTGATAGCCCATCCCTTAAGAATAGTTCTTTTGATAAGAAACACCAGGCCAAATGCCTTGTTTCCTACTCTAAAGACTCCTCTGATTCGGAGGATTCTGATGCCAACAAAACTGAGTTTTGTGCTAAATCTCTGTCGAATAAACTTGCTAAAGAAGACTCCCCTATTATTCCTAACCCTGAGAAAACTTTCCCTAATTTTGGTAAGGAGCCCTCTCTGGATGTTCTGAACCTTGCCAAAACCAACTCTGAGTCACACTTCAAACTCTTGGAATGGACTTTCATCAAAATTAATGAGTTGAAAATAAAAAATTGGGCCCTTCAAGGCAAGATTGAAGAGCTGGGTGCTAAGATTGCAGAGATTGAGAATAAAGATGCGGATAGTGGGGTTCAAGGTCACAATAACAAAAATATTGACTCCAAGGTTGAGAATATAAGGAATACTATTAAAACTATTGTTGGCAAATCAACTGAATGGCAAGACACAATGCCATTATCATAAACGCAATGATAGAAAAGTTAGATAAAGCCTAGCAGGGGTCTCTGGTGGTGGATCTAGAGGAAATAGAGGACAAAAGCCAGGAAATTGATGTGGGCATCTCCAAAAGAACCAAAGCCAATTTGAAGCGCAAGGTTCCCCCTACTTTGAAGATGATTCAAATTTTTAAAAAGGGAGTCAATGATATGCAGAATTTGGAGGCAGAAACGGAGTCTATCCTCAAGACTCTGAGTTAATGGCTAGGGTTTTTGTGGTTTTTGTGCTATTCTTTTTGGTTTGTCCTTTCTGGTCTATTTCATGTGGTTGTTGCTGATCTTTTCTCTGACAACTGGTCTTTTTGGTGGGACTTTTGTGTCCTCTCTTCTTTTTTGTAAATGTTGTGGTTTCGGGTCGGGCTATAAAACCCGTTTTACCCTTTTATCAAAAACACTCTAACACAACATTCTTCTAACCCAAATTTAATTGTAAGACATCCTAAATTCAATGACAATAGTGGTCTTGAAAACCAGTTTTTTACAAAAAATGACACAAACATCAAAATTTTCACTTAATGTCAATGTCATCATGTAAAACACTAATGAATTGAAGTCGCTAGATTTTACACCCTCCTATAAAGGGGAGAACCAAATCTCACAATCTAAGCAATCTTGTGTAGGTAAGACATCTTGTACATCTAAGCAAGAGGTATCTTTGTTGCAACCTACAGACACACCTTCTCCCATAGATCAAGAGGGTATCTTGTCGAGACTCCTCCAAGATCACTTGCTCACCCTTCCTCCAACAAATCGAAAGAAACTCCATTACAAGACTTCATTTTGTGCATATCATAGAGTTCATGGTCATTCCACTAATGAATGTAAGGCTTTGAGTCATAAAATCAACATTTTCAGGAGTTTGGTATGATTCCCCCTATGGGAGCCACCTAGTTCCTCTAATTGATACTGATTATTACTCTAGCATGCATTTCATCAATTGTTTTGCCTCACTAAGCTGGGGCAAGGGGTTTGATAGCCTTGTCCTCATATGTCACTTGTGGTTGCCTCCTTTGGCTAGTCATTAACCTTTCATGAATACATAAGAGTACTCTTGGGATGTGGACAATGTGCCTTAAGTTGGCTCGCATTTGACATACTTCTCTTTTTCATGATGTAGCTTATCAGAAACATGTGACTTGGAATAGGGATTTCTGAGTAGGATCTCACATCTCCT
This sequence comes from Sequoia sempervirens, assembly GCA_007258455.2. Taxonomy (NCBI): domain Eukaryota; kingdom Viridiplantae; phylum Streptophyta; class Pinopsida; order Cupressales; family Cupressaceae; genus Sequoia; species Sequoia sempervirens. The sequence continues at coordinate 31,625 of VDFB02345668.1, read as the reverse complement.
TCTACTTTAAATCATTTTTTCATGGTACTAGTGTTCGCAACTGCTTTAAAGTGGGTAGCATACTTCACCACTCACATTTCATTGTGTGATTTCTTTCTTATTGTGATGCATTCTTTTCTTGGTGGAGTCATTAGGCTTGATTCCCTCCAAGAGTGTGATATTTATTTTGACTTATCCTCTCTTTGATACATTAAGCATGATGTCCCCTAAGATGAGACCTTGCACGAATTAAGCAAAATCCCTATGAACAATCCTTACACTACTCTACATTAATAATTTCTATGTGTCAACCATATGATGTTTTGCTTACTTCATAGAGCTCAAAAACCATTTTCCTTTGTGGTGCCTTATTAAAGTTATTAGGAGGTATAACTTTGGTATGGTTGAGTGAGAATCCCATTCCGAGGCACGAATTTCCCCATAACCACCTATGTATTTGAGTGCATACCAACTAGCATAGGTTTCTCACCTTTGGGATTTCTCACCCCCATAGAAAATCAAAAGTTTTGTGGCCCCAGAGTGAGTATACTTGGGCTTTCTCACCTAACAGACAACTAGGAAGTTATGTCGGCCCAAAGTGAGTACACATTTTCAAACAAACAAGCCTATATATAATCCATAATGTGTTGGACAGATGGTCGAAGCTTTATCCACCCCCTTTCATTTTCATCTTTCTTTTCATCCTAGTTCTTGCCACTGTATGATCATGTATCTTTTCTTGTTGCAAATCACTCACCTTGCATGTGTCTTTTAATACTTATGTTGGCTTAACTTAGGATCTTGGATCTTGGGGGCTTGTGCAATCTCCTTTGATCTTTGTCATTTTTTTTCGTTCACATTGGTATGATTGGACTTAGCTCGAATGGCTACTCTAGTGAGAGTTTGAAGCAAGTTCATCCTCTCACTAAAGTGAGGGCTTAATATGTTGCCAAAAATGGTATACTTTTCTTGATATGGGAATAAATAATGACAAATTGGACTTAATGAGGCCTTTATTTTTTGTTGCAAGGTGTTTACACATCCACACTAGGTCTTGGGCCCTGGAAAATTGAATAAAATACATTTATTGATGTCTTGTAAAGGTGTTGTAAGGTGTTCTAACACATCTTCACACTTTTCTAGGACCATAATGTTATAATTCACCTAAATAACGATACCAAGACCTATTTCAAAGTGTTGTAAAGTATTTTAACAAATTTTCACACTTTCCTATATTTTTCATCAATATTTACACCTCTCTTATGTTTTAAATGGACCATTTATGCACTTACAGGTCTTAATTATCTGCCTTGTTGAAGAAGAAGCTGATAAACAACATTTAATACATCTTAATCTTTGATATTCACTCAAAATTTCCCAGCTAGACTAAGTCACCACCTTGGGTGACTTAGTCCCATTCGACTCAAAAATCAAAATAAATTCAAATTTCTTTTGGGTTTTTATTCTTTATGACCTAAGGTCGTCCTGTGATGAGGTATTTTTGGGAATCTAGACATAATTGTGTATAAATAAGGGTTTTTCCACTCATTTTTCAATCTAATTACTCATCTTAATTAAATCCTCTTTCTTTCATCATTCTTCTCAAGTAAGCTAGGGTTTTATCATTCCAAGACATCAAGATAGCTCTCTAAGTCATTGAAAGGTTGAATCAACATCCATTGTTGCAGAAAATCAAGATCAATAATCATGGCAAGGTACTAACTCAATTATTTCATTCTTCATTATCTCATTTCTTCATTTTGGTTTAATTACCTAAAAAAAATTTTGACCAAGGAAAACCCTCATGTCCTAACATTCACCATTTCCTTCTCTTTCATTGTGTGTTTGTAGATTTAGATACTTTGAGGGTTTGAGGATCATTGAAGATTATGTTGAAGACTCAATGAAGACATCTCCTATTTTGTAAAGCCAAAATATCCATTAAAAGTTACCTTTAGAACCAAAAATTAGAGTTTTAGAAGCAGACGCCTATGGGAAACTAGAGTGCAGACCTAGGGCTTCCATTTCAACTTTCAAATTTTGTAGAGATTCAGAAGTGGACTAAGTCACCACTAGTGGTAGATTAGTCCCATTGAACTTTTTTTTCAAATATTTTTGTAGATTTGGATACCCATTTGGCCGAAACAGGCTCCAAAGTAGTTTCCCTGAACTGGGACTAAATTGTCCAACCTGGCAACTTAGTCCGAGCAAGCTTAAAAATTAAAATTTTATGAATTTCAGAGGTCTCTACAATCTTTAGTCAGCTCTTCTTCAATTTCTAGGTGGCTAGTTTCTGTCTTCCATCTTTGTTTTATCATTTATTGCATTTGTTTCTTCTTTCTGCATATCATAATGTGTTTTCCAACACTTCATATTTCTTTGGTTTTTCATTAATAATCATCTTTCTATTTTCATTTTATTGCACTTAGGACATTACATTTAAACACATTTCATCCCTCATTACATTAATATTGAATTTAAACCCTTTCATTTTGGACCCTATGCAATCCCCTTTCTCCTTTTAGGTGAAATACCCTAGGAGGAGCAAAGCATTGTGAGGGAAATCCAGAATCATTATTTACACATATTATCAAGTTCTTAGGCATAGTAGCAATGAGTGTCATGCATTGAAATAAATATTTAGCAAGTATCACTTTGATGGAAATAATTGCTATCTAATGATCGACAAACATACTCTCCTACTCTTTGTCATGTAATAGTTGTAGAACATTCTCTTCTCACTATTACATGACCTTTCCCATCACCTCCCTTGGCTCATTCTTGTCTTGCACTCAGTGAGAGAAAGCAATTATTAACCTTGTCTTGGTAATCCATTTTTCATTGTCCCTTTGATTCGCCATCTACCTTCCACTCACACAGACTAAGATTGGGAGGCGGATGGCTTGCTCATAAGTTCTGATAAAAATGTAGGAGGACAAATCAATCAACCAAACTCAACTTATCAAAAATTAAACTAAATCTTGCTTGTCCTTTCAATAAAGACTCTTCTTTCTTCACAAAACTCATGTTTCATAACATCAAAACTAATATTAAGGGAAAAACCTATTTATTAATTCTCCAAAACATCTTAAGCAAGATTAAAATGACTAGATCAAACACTTTCTCCAACAGAAATACCTCAAACATAAGAACTCTTAAAATGGACTATCCAAAAGCAACAATTAGGCCCATTTAGAGCCCATCAACAAACATCTTCACATTTCCAATCCCATTTCTCCTTCTTAAATCCACAAACATGCGTAAAATAAACCTACACAATCACATTAGATCCATTCCCACTTTTTATACATGATATTTCATCAACACCACTCTTAAAACCCTCATCTTTATTCCAAAATAGGATTGTTACCAGACTAAAGATTAGTATATGAATGAGAAAAATCTTTTAATATACCAAAACCTATTTAGAGAGGGCTCAAAATACACAATAAAACATTTTAAATCCCTTTCACCAAAAGAGAATACCTTCTTCATCATCTAAACTTAGAATCTTAATTGTTCCTAATACTCTACCATAACAGGGCAGTCAATAAACAGTGATTTGAACTTATCACTTCATCACACCCTATCAGGAAATAGACTCAAATATATCCAAACAACTTTTAAAATCAATAATACTCAATGAGGACTTGCACACTACCAACAAACTATTGCAAACCTCACTGTACATAATCAATTACTAGATTTTTATGCAAAAACATTCCTAGGGCTTAGTAGAAACTGCCCTAAACCTTCTCATCAATCCCTATAACTTTGAAATCCTTTAGAATACTCATAAAACATGCTACTCACAAATTCTCAAGAGATTTCCACAGTTAGATGTTGAGAAACACAATACTTTAAACACACTGGATACCCTAAATCAAGGTTTTAGTCACCAAAAATTTTTTGCTCATGACTTTCACTATACTAAATGGATTAAAATGAAATCAAATGTAAAATAAACTAGATTCATATGGATTCAATCTACAATGGAGGAGTGGAGGTTATATGCAGAGAATGTGGTTGTATAATGGCCTGAAACACAAAAAATGTAGAAAAACTAACATATATTAGTGTTCTTCATTGAATTCTTCAATCATACATGATCCTCAAACCTGACTCAAAGTTTGTGAGGATACAAAATTCTTTAAATAACTACAAGTATTGCATAAAACTAATTCTTCAACTACCTAACCCTAAACCTTCCAACATATTACAATTTGTTGCATTTTACAAATTTGCATTGACAACATTTTGTCAATTTGTGCAACTTTTACACTTTATACCCAATGAACTTAAAATTACTAACTAAGACCTATTACATGATCAAAGTTTCCATTTAGACCTTATTACAACATGAAACCTTCTATGCTAAATCAAAACAAAGGATTGCCTCATTGAGGCATGTTTATGCTAGGGTGCACCTGTAGCATTCTCCCGGCCAAATACAAATGCCAAGTCCTCTTGGATTATATTATCCTCCTTATAGTCTCTTATGTCTTTCAACCTTCATCTTTACCTTTGGTTTGACGTGGTCAATGCCAACATGCTTCCACTTCATCTTGTCTCTGTGAATCTACTCAGTCATTCCCTAAAATGTTCCAATCTCCTTTTGTCCCTCTTCAAACTATTGCATCTTAATCTGTAATTTGTTCCCTATCCAAAATATTAGCATAGCAAATAAATGATACATTATTCCTACCACAATACCTCCATCTTCCTTCAACTTTTTACAAGTTTCCAAGAGTAATTCATCCTTGATCATTTCTTCATCCAATCTTGACACCAACTCAATATCTTCTCCTTCTGAGATCATGTCCTTTATATTTTCTACATCTTTACCTTCATGCTTGGGAATGGCTGCAATACATTTTTCTTCATCCTTGAATTCTTCTTTAGCATCCTAAAATTCCTCATTTATCTTCATTTGTATTCTTCTTTTCACTATCTTTTTGATGGTCCATACCATTTTCCTTTTTACTGTCAAATTCCAATTGAATGCTTTCATATGCAACTTTTCCATCTCCCTTTGGAATTCAAACTCTATTCTTTCAATGGCTTGCTTCAATTCTGCAACCTCTTTATCTATTTTCCTCATCTCTTTTCTCTTCCTCTCTTTTGTTTCTTTCTTCTGTAGCTCTACTACCTGCAAATGCCTCCTCAAAATATCCATTTTCACAAGCAAGTCTCTCCTTGCTTCCACTCCACATTGCCTCGCCTAGGAAATCAAGTTCTCTTTTCAACCTACACAACACAACACACAACTGCAAACACAAACTCTTTCTCTACCCAGACCTTTCTAAGCTCTAATACCATACTAATAACAAAGTGGGAGCACAACTCAATCAACCAAACTCAACTTATCAAAAAATAAACCAAATCTTTCTTGTCCTTTCAATTAGGACTCTTCTTCACAAAACTCATGTTTCATAACATAAAAAAATGATATTAAGGAAATAAACCATTTATTAATTCTCCAAAAAATATTAAGCAACACTAAAATGACTGGCTCAAACACTTTCTCCAATAGAAATACCTCAAACATAAGAACTCTCAAAATGGACTGTCCAATAGCAACAATTAGGCCTATTTAGATCCCATCAACAAACATATTTACATTTCCAAGCCCATTCCTCCTTATGAAAGCCACAAACATGTGTAAATAAACTTTCACAATCATATTAGATCCATTCCCACTTTTTATTCATGATATTTCATCAACACCACTTCTAAAACCCTCATCTTTATTCCAAAATATGACTATTACCAAACTAAAGATCAATATATGAATAAACACAATAATATTTTAATCTACCAAAACCTATTTAGAAAGGGCTCAAAATACACAATACAACCTTTTAAATCCCTTTCACCAAAGGAGAATACTTTTTTCATCATCTAAACTCAAAATCTTGACTATTCCTAATATTCTACAATAACAGGGCAGTCAATAAACAATGACTTCAACTTATCAGTTCATCAAACCCTACCAATAAATAGACTCAAATACATCCAAATAGCTTTTCAAATCAATAATACTCAATGAGGACTCACACACCACCAACAAACTCTTGCAAACCTCACTGTACATAGTCAATTACCAGAGTTTTATGCAAAAACATTCCTAGGGCTTAGTAGAAACTACCCAAAGCCTTCTCATCAACCCATGCAACTTTTAAATCATTTATAATACTCATAAAACATGCTACTCACCAATTATCAGGAGATTTTCATGGTTATATTTTGAGAAACACAATATTTTAAACACATTGGATACCCTAAATCAAGGTTTTAGTCACCTAAAGATTTTTGCTCATAACTTTCACTATACTAAATGGATTTAAATCAAATCAAATGAAAAATAAACTATATTCATAGGGATTCAATATAAAATGGAGGATTTGAGGTTATATGAACAAAATGTGGCTATACAATGGCCTAAAACACAGAAAATGCAAAAAAAGTAACATATAATAGTGTTCTTCATTAAATTCTTCAATCATACATCATCCTCCAACCTACCTCAAAGTTTGTGAGGCTGCAAAATTATTTAAATAACCACAACCACTTCCTAAAACTAATTCTTCAACTACCTAACCTTTCACCTTCCAACTTCTTACAATTTGTTGCATTTTACAAATTTTCATTGACAACATTTTATCAAATTGTGCAACTCTTAAACTTTATGCCCAATGAACTTAAAATTACTAAATAAGATCTATTACATGCTCAAATTTTCCATTTATACCTAGTTAAAACATGGAATCTTATATGCTAAATCAAAACAAAGGATTTCCTCATTGAGGCATGTTTATGCTAGGGTGCACCTGCACTTGGTTGACTCACATTTTCCTTACTAGTCTTTTTCATTTTCTTTTCCTTTTTCATTTTTCTTTTGTGTGATTTCATGTGCATAATGTGATTCCCTATGATGTTCTATTTGATGTTATTTCTCTTTGTGTCATTCCTTTATTTGTACCTTCATTCTTCTCTATGTCATGCATCACTTTTGCCTTTTTATCTTTGTCTTTTTATTGTGTTTTCCTTTTGGGGATGATGCAAGGAATTGATACATTCATGTCGCCTTCATGTTGACCCAAAAGGCTTTCTTTTTCTTTTCCTTTTAATTTTATCTTTCTCTTTCTTGTTTTTTCCTTTTGGGGATGACGTAAGGCATCAAGACATTCATGTCACCTTCATGTTGACCCAAAAGGCTTTTTTTGCCTTTGCCTTTTCATCTTTATCTTTTCCTTGTGTTTTCCTTTTGGGGATGATGCAAGGAATCAAGACATTCATGTCTCTTTCATGTTTACCTAAAAGCTTTTCCTTTTTCTTTCGCCTTTTCCTTTTTCATTTGTCTTGTGCTTTCCTTTTGGGGATGACGTAAGGTGTTGAGACACCCTATGTCTCTTCTATGTTAACCCAAAAAACTTTCTTTATTTTTACTCTCTTTGTGTTAATCTTCCAGTTCTATGTGTATTTGGGGGATGATGACAATTCCAAACTCTCTAAAAAAATTCATTGCGGCAAAGAACATAATGACCCCAAATCCATAGATCCCTTATGTGTTAAGTGTTTTCATTTTGGGGGAACCTCTTCCTTTCCTCTTTCTCTCACATGGCATAGCTTTACTCAAAAACATATGACTTCGCATAGGGCTTTCCAAGTTGGCTCTCATGTCTTCTTTCTTTTTTGCATTTTCCTTTGCTAATTTAATGTAATTGCTCTTAGTACAGTGTTTAGAAATTCCTTTAAAGTGGGGGCATACATTGGCATCATTCTTTTGTATTTTCCTTTTTTTTGGTTCTTAGTGTAGCCTTCTTACTTCATATGATAGATTTTTCACTTTGTGGATGACATTGGGTGTAATGTCCTTCATGAGCATGATCTCTTACATATTACATTCCTCTTAGTGGCTTGATGCGACACCTTGCATCCCCTAAGTTGTGAATTTTCTATTCTTTGATTGGTCCTATCTTGGAGACATTAGGCACAATGTTCCCTAAGTTAAAGACCATGCATGAACTAAGCAAGGATCCTTTGACTATTCTTTGCTTGTTGCATTTTTCATTTGTTGTTAAATGGCCACCATGTATAATACAACTTGCATGCTTATGGAGACATCACATTTGTTCATGAGCTCCAAGCATACAAAGTTTTGCTTATCTCATGAAGCTCAAAAAATCATTTTTTTGTGGTCCACCTTATTAAAGTTATCAAGAATTATAAATTTGGTATGGTTGAGTGGGAAGCCCAACCAGAGGCATGACTTTCCCCATAGCCACTTGCATGTGTTTGAGTGCATACAAGCCATTAGTGTATGTTTCTCACCTTTTAGGACTTCTCACCTAGTGAACAGTTAGGAGTTTCGTTGCCTCATAGTGAGTATCCCTTTTTTGGAAAAATAGCCTAGATTTGATCCACATCGGGTTGGAAAAATGATCGAAGCTTTATCATATTTTTTCTTTCATTTTTTTTTTCTCTTTTTCATCTTTGGTATTGCATGATTGACCTTATTGTTGTTCTTTATATCATTTTCATGTGCATTCCTTTGTGCTTATGTTTGGTTTGCCATGGGATCTTGATCTTGTGGGCTTGATCACCCCTCTTGATTGTTGTCATCCCATATTTCTAGCATTGGCACATTTGAACCCCTCTTTATTTGTGTTGATCTCCTTTAGTGTGAGTTTGAAGCAGGCTCATCCTATCACTAAAGTGGGGGCTAAATGTGGTCACTAAAAAAGTAACCCTTCTACATTTTGTGACTCGTTTGGGCCCTCCTTGTGATTTTTGGCTTAATATTGCCTTGATTTAATGTTGTAATGTGGATAACACATTCAAATTAGGTCTTGTTCCCTTGTGAACTAAAATGATTCAAATCGTACCTTACTTAACTATTGTAAAGTATTGTAACACACTTTCATAGTTTTCTAGCATCTTGCTAATAAAATGACCTATTTTCATCATTTATCAAGCCTTATTTCAAAGTGTTGTAAAGTGTTGTAACAAACTTTCACACTTTCCTAGGTTTTCATTAATAATTATGATTTCTTATGCTTTAATTCGCCCCATTTTGCATCCATAGGCCTTATTTATGTGTATTTTTTAGAATAATCTTGAAAAATAACATTTAAAGCATCAAAATCCTGAAACCCACCTTAAATTCCTAAGGTGGGACTCATTCACCTAGGTAGGCAAATGGGGAAATGAGTCCCCTTAGGTGGGACCCATTCACCCAGGGTGGCGAATGAGTCCCTTTTAACTCATAATTTGAATTTAATTTAAAATTCTAGCGGGTTTTTACTCTCCAAGATCTAAGGTCGGCCTATAGTGTTGTAATTTCAGCAATTATTGCATAATTGAGTGTAAATACAAGGTTATTTCTCTCATTTCATCCTACCTAATCAAGCATTCAATCCTTCATGCATATAGTTCACAAGAGCATTTTAGCATTCATAAGAGAATTCAAGGCATTTCAAGGGTAGATTATCAAGTATTCAAGAGCTTCTTCAAGTCTCATTCATCATGTCAAAGATTGTTTGCATCATGTTGTTTTAGAGCTAACATTTGTAATGTAGGATTGTATGATTCAAGTAAGCATTTCATTAAAGAGCCATCAACATCAAGTAATATTTCAAGTCATCATCCATTGGAGCATCACTTACATGTTTGAAGCATTCTATCACAAGGGTTTGGTGAGTTTCAACATCATTACTTGTTCATTCATCATTCTCTATCCTATTTCATTTCATTTCAAGGGTTTGATTAAGGCAAACCCCTATTCACTAACCCCACAACATTTTTCACTCTCTTTGCATGTGATATTTAGGTCTAGGCTGCATATTTGTCAAAGATAAAGATTGGAAAAGTTGTCATCAAGTTGTCAAAGCAATTCAAAGTTATCAAAGTTGCAAACAAGCCTTGGAGAAGGACTATAGGCTAAATTATGTAGTTTTGGACCCAGATCTATATCAGGAACAATGAAGCAGACCGAGAGCTAAAAATTCCTTTTTCATAATTTCTAAAAAAACATAAGTGGACTGATTCACCACTATTGGTGAATGAGTCCCACTGCCCAAGCCTAAACAATATTTTTCTAGACCTGAGTACACTTTTGGCTAAAACTTGTTTTGACATAGTTTTTTTGAAACTGGACTCATTCACCCAACTTGGCGTATGAGTCATAGATAGTATTAATAGTAGATTTTTTTAGGATTTGAAAGCTCCATTCCATCTCCAACAAGTTTCCAAGTGCACATTTCTAGTTTCATAATTTTTTGTTACATTCAACTTGCATTTTTAGGTATTTTTGCTTATCACACTATGTTTTCAAACATTTTGTATTTCCCAACTTTACACTTGATGGTGAACCCCTTTCTTGTCTTAATCATCTCCAAGGATTTCTTATAGTCAGATCTCTCATATCCTTCATTGGGTTGAGATCTCAAAGGTGTCCTTGAATTTGAATATCGTGAAATTGAATCCCTCTCCTTGTACCCATTTTGTGGACAAGGAAGTGAAGCATCCATTTCCAGTGTCCATATTTGCAACATAGCTTATATCTTCATTCATCATTAATTCTTTCTATTTGATTTCATTTCAAGGTTTGATTACCAAAATGAGGTTTGACTAAGTAAAATCCCTATCCACTAACAAAACAACTTTTTTTCCTCTATTTGATGTGTTATTTGCAGATCTAGGTTGGAGATTCATTGAAGAGAAATATTGGAGAAAATTTGTCAAGTTGCAAGTTGTCAAAGTTGTCATCTACATTGCAAAATTATGAAAATTCATCTATAGGTTGCAATTCAATGCTTCAGAATTAGATATTCAATAGGAGAGATGCTACATGAGAACATCAAACGATAAAAGAGTTTTAGATTAACCCTAATACTAGGACTAAATCGACACTTGTGGCATATGAGTCCCAGTATACTTATTTTCAAGCATTTTTTGTATATCCTAGTTTAGAAGTTTCAAATTCTAGTTTTGGCCCAAAACCCTAAATTGAGACTAAATCACCACTACTGGTGTATGAATCCCACCATTCTTCACAAATCAATATTTCTAGCATTTCAAACCTCAACTCAAGTCTCTTCAGTTTCTAGGTGCATCTCTATTTCATCTCTAGTTTACTATTTTGATTCGAGTTCATTTCTAGGTCATTTACTTAAGTTTGCATATCATTTACATTTTGTTATCTTTCAAAGCCCTTACTTGGTGGTGAACCCCCTTTTTAGTGTTAATCATATCCTAGGACACCTCATTGCAAATCTTGTTTCATTATTCCATCCTTGGATTGAGATCTCTAGGGTTTCCTTGAGTGAAACATACAAAAAATATGTGGAAAGGTCCTAAACCCAAGTTCCATCTCCCAAAAGATTGGAAACCCTGCCTATTTTTCTAAGTTTTATTTAAATAATAATTTTTTAAAAAAAATTCTTCCAAATCGCTTCATCTTTTGTTATATAAAAATTGCTTTCTTAATTTAGTCTATCAAATCATCCATTAAAATATTTTTAATTGTATTTTATATGTGAAATTTTTTACACGTTCTACAAAAGCTAATCTCTCTTTTTTTTCTATTCTATAGATCCCTACATTTTCTTACCAATCTGATATTAATTATTGTTTAATATTGAAAAATATTGTACTAATTACATCTTCAACATGTAAAAGGGACTCATATCAATTAACAAAGGATTTAAATTTATACATTATATATTATTGTGCATTGATTACATGTAAGAGTCCATTTTATCTAAAAGTTATTAAGGAAAACAAAGATTTAATAATGAGTTTGTTTGAAATAAGAGGTTAAAAAAATATTCAAGATGAATATTGAAACAAAATAGTAAATATAGTATATATTATGATATAAATATATTAATATTTGTAATAATCATTAATATTATTTAAATTATATTAAATAGTAATGATAATATTTTATTCATTAAATAATATTAAATAATTATAAAATATATTAGATAATACTAAATATAATTTGAATAATATTAATTGCTAATTAATATCATTTACTAATTATATAATATAATATATTAGAATTATTGAATATATTATATAGTTAATAGTTATTAAATAATATTAATTATTAATTAATATTATTTAGTAATTATTTAAATATAAAATGGATAATCATAATATTATACATTATTGTGTTGGGTCTTGTTGAAACCCCATTATGTGGGGATATATCTCAAACCTACACTTCCAAATCCTTCCAAACATTCATAATTAAATATTATTAAATAGTAATATGTGTGGGATATTGTTATTTAAATAATATGACGTAAATATTAAATATATATACTAGCACTTATACCTAAAGGAGGTTCAAAGATTATGCTAATAGAAAACTACATGTATATTAATATGTTCGAGTGTATGTGTTCGTGCATGGATGCACTTAAGCTAGATTAAACAATTAATAATAAGTGCTAAATAATGGAATGAAATAAACTTAGAAAAATCTAGACTTTTTCCTTAAATAAATTAAAGTATTATCTGATTATGAAATATTTGCATACAGATTTGAAACATAAAGAAATGCAGATGAAAAAAGAAAGTTGCCATCAAATTGGTAAAAAATTATGTAAATGGAAATATAATGCTCTCATCCAAGTGTCAAATCTTCTAAACTACTAGGTTTGTTTAAAAAAAAAATCTATTTGGTGAAAATTTGAAATTTCAATGCAGTAGTACTTAAATTTCAGGAAAAAAATAAGAAGATGTTTGTCTGACCACCCTAACCACAATAAAATGATAATATTTTTTTATAAGATTTTAGATACAAGTAGAGGACTCATGTCCCCATGTGATGCATATTTTTTTGTAATTTTTTACCAAGTAAATAATTAATTATGATTTTTTTATTACAACTTTTAAAAAATATAAAAACTCGTATGTCTGACCACCTTAACTTGGTCAAAAATTCATGAAATTTAATTTTTCTTTTTCTAGTCCTATAGTATGTGAAGCATGTTTTGGATTCAAAAAATATGATACTGTATGAAAGCTATAGATGTTTATCAATTATCAATCAGGACTTTAGTCGTAATTTGAATAGAAAATGAATAATAATTACTTATTAAATTCAAGTTAAAGCATAATTTTTATTGTTGGAAAGTTGTGAATCTCCTTTAAAAACCCTTTTCGTTTCATCAATTTTGGGTAAAAAAAAGTTGTAAGCCACATACCCATCATATTGCCACTTTTTGGCCCATCATGATCCATGCACATACCTAGCTAGTTTACCATTAAATGAAAATAAAACTTTTTTATGATGATTTAACAATGGTTTGTAGGCATGAAACTTTGTTTTAGGTTAAAATCTCACACTATATGTATCCTATCAACTAATTATATAATACTAGTACTTGCACCTAAAGGAGGTTCAAGGATTAGACCGATGGAAAACTATCTGTCTATTAATATGTTAAAGAGAGTATGTGTTTGTGCATATAAATTCTAGTTACATGTGGCTAGATTAAACAATTAATAACAAATGTTAAATAATGGAATGAAATAAACATAGACAAACCTATATTTTTTCCTTAAAAAATTAAGTATTATCTAATTATGAAATATTTGCATACAAATTTAAAACATAAAGCAATGCAAATGAAAAAAAGAAAGTTGTCATAAAGTTGATAAAAAAAGCTACAAATGAAAATAGAATGATCCCATCTAGATGTCAAATCAATATTTATCTTACTTTTATGTGATAAGCAAGATTTTGGAGGCTTTTACTTGATATTTTGGAGGCTTTTACCATTAGATGACTCAACAGTGGTTTGTAGGTATGAGACTTATTTTATGCTCAAATCTCACACTATATGTACTCTATCCACTAACTAAATGTAGTTTTAAATTATTAATTATTAATTAATATTCTTTAATAATTATTAAATAATAATTTAAATACATTATATAAATATAAAATAATGCTAATGATTATTTATTATTTATTATTAGTAAATATAGTATATATCATTTTATGAATATAGTGAGACTTATATTAGTCATTAATATTATTTAAATTATATTTTTAACATTAATGATAACATATTATTAGTTAAATAGTATTAAATTTAATTATTAAATATATTATATAAGATTAAATATAATTTGAATATATTCATTATTAATTAATATATTTTAATAATTATATAATATAATATATTATAATTATTAAAAATATTATATATTTAAGTATTTTTCTTAACATGGTAATTAACCTAATATTTTTTTGCTAATAAAACTATATCACAATTAAGTTGTTGGATGGAGCGATAGCAGTAATGAAATTCAGTGCAAAATAATGTGCAAAATCAACAAAACCCTGGTGGATGGAGGAGGAATCAGGAAAATTGATAGATAGGTGGCACCCGAGTGAATGGAAGTGATTTGCAAGTAGGTGTTCAAATCCAAAGGAATCAAAACCAAGCATGGAGGCCAAGTCAGAATCTATCAAACTCAAAAACCCCCATTCTGGACAAAAGGAGACAAAAGAAAATGGAATCCTTGGAGAACCTAGAGAAACTAGCATAACTCCATTCCTAGGAGGAATTATGGAAGGGGAGGCCCAAACTAGGTTTCCAAGGTATGGGTTCCAAAGTCGACCACCCAAACTAAAAAACCCTTCACCCTGTCAGATCAAAGAAGTAAGATATTATCAATTTCAAACAACTATCTTCAACCATGGTGGGATTACTTGAAGAACTGTGGCATGTTTTTCAAATGGACTAGCAAGGAGGCATTAGGCAAGGAAATCACTGACTAGCTAGTCGACCGATATGAAGGATGGGTAAGAGCTAAATCCCTAGCTGAGAATTTTATTCTGTCAAAATGTGAAGATTAGGGGACTAAAGAAAAAGTATTACATAGGGAGCCCATGGTTTTTAAGGGTTTTTCTTTTTACAAGATAGATCAAATTTTAACCCGGGGCTGCATAAACCAAAATATTGTCTGTATTGGATAACTTTCAAAAATATCCCTCTAGAGTATTGGAGCAAAGAAACTCTAAAGAATATCAAAGGTGCCCTATGAACCTTCATAAGCATTGAAGAAGAATTCATGAAAGGAAAATCGGGTTCAACCAAAATCCTGGTGGAGATAAACACCAAATTTAGATTCTTGACAATTTGGAGATTCTTACCGGCAAGGGAGATTGGTTTGAAAAGATAACGATGGACTCAAAAGGGGGAAGCTGCATCTTGAGTAAAGGCTGCATTGCAAGCTGCTTGAAAGGAACAAGGAAGGCATTTGACTTGACTCTAGATGAAGGTTGGTTTGGAAGAAGTCTTCCTGGACACCCAAACCCCTTAGGACCAATGGATGCTAATGTGACAAAGGAATAGATAGAGACAATGTCTTTGATCTAGTCAATCTCCATAGAGTTTTAACAAAATGAAAGAAGGTAGGGAGAACCTGAAGGGAGAAATGAAATTCCTTGAAGAACTGAGAAACTTAATGAAGGACACAAAATCACTAGAGAGAGATATTAGTGAAAATATTAGGGCCATCTCAGGCCAAGGAGGAAATGAGGAGGAAAATGAGGAGGCTGAAGGCCAAGACCAAGACGGTATTTTGGTGGCTCCAAATGTGACGGAGGAAAAAAGGACATGGAAAAGGCCGGGAACTAAGAGAATGGACACAGGGAAGGATATAAATGAAAGTTTATTGCAAATAGCCATGAAAGATGAAGGGGTTAACCAGCTTAGGGGGGCAAATATTATATGTTAATCATTATTGAAATATAATATTAAATATATTATATATCACTACACTCAAATTTTGTGGGAAATTTTACTGTATGGATATTTCCTAAATCTTTGCACTTCCTAAGCATACCAAGACTCTAACAACTATATATTTAAATTCTATATTATTAATATTAATTTATTATTTATTATAATTAGTATTAATGATAATATATTAGTATTTAAATAATATTAAATAGTTATTAATTATATTATAAAATAATAATTAATATATAATACTAAATATAGTTTAAATAATATATTATGTATTATATAATAAATCTTTCAATAGTTATCTCCACTTGCAATATAAATTCTCAAAAAAAAAGCCATAGCTTAAACCCTTACCGTGCCATGTCTATTGTATACATTCTCCACTCACCTCATAGAGTTTGCAAGAATTCTTTGCTTGGATTTCCATAATGACCAAAGGGATGAATAAGTGAGTCTTAAGAGGAAAGGGACATGATTTTAAATTTTCTTATATCCACCATTGTAGTGAAATACTAATACTTATCTCAAATCTACAATGGCTTAATGTGACTTGAAAACCTCTAAATGTTTTGTCATATATGATATTCAACTGAGAGATGTTTCTTTGGAATTATGATTTGTCCATGATCATATTTAATCCCTATGATATTCACATTTTTTTAAGATTTTGCAAAGAAAGAGAAGGCTTTAAGTGAAATTTACTATGTAAGGATACTACGAAATTTTTGCGTTAATAGGAATATATCTCATTCGGAAACGAATTCCTGCAATGTGAGGGAAGCAAGGGATATTACAGGGAAATGAAAGGTACAAGGAAATTGTAAGAGTTCAACAACCAATAGGATATATTGCAAATCCCAACACATTTCCACAATAGAAGTTTTCGTGAAGACTTTGCAAATATAAAAAAAGTAAGTGAATTTTGGTAATTTGGCTTCAGGAAAATTTACCACCAACAATTCACCATTGGAAAATTCATCGCCAACAATTCACCGCCCAACAACTCATTGCCATGACAAATTCATCTCATGGAAAATTCACCACCAACAATTCATCGCCATGGATAATTCATCGCATTAACACTTTTTAATTTATATTTTCAAGACCTTGAGATTTATTTTGAAAAAAAATAAAAATCACCGCTATAATAATAGAGATGATTGCTATTATTGTATAATTGGTTTACTAGAATAAGATAAAGTATATTGAAAAATGTTTTCATTTTTATTATCATAAAACAAAATTTCTAATTGTATATGTGTTGAATTATCCATGACGATGAATTGATGGTGGTGAATTTTCCATGAGATGAATTTGTCATGATGATGAATTGTTGATTGTGAATTTTCTGACAGTGAATTGTTGGCGGTGAATTTTCCTCTTACATTACGCTATTTACAAAAAGTAGACCAACAGATTTTCTAATTAACCTTCCACACCTCTTCGGAATACCCATTGCACACCAAGATGTGATTGCTAGTTATATTTTATTCTATAGTTTACTTCAAATTATGTATACATTACTTCTATTACCCATGATGAAAATAAGCGCCATGCCAATCTAGAAATTTCTCCGGCGCTGTCTTGTACCAATCTCAGACTTGGACGTTCGGAAATTATCGGCTCAAAGCAGACGAAAGGGGCGTTCTTGAAAGCAGCTTAGCACAGGGAGAACAGACAATTCCTAAAATGACTGCCACCTGTATACTATCTGCATAATGATTGTCTCGATTTGATGTTAGCGGCTGAGATCTGTCCTACGGTCGAACAAGATCTATAACGATTTCGTGACCGCTGATTTCTGTTCAATGCTGTACGGGAGCTCATGGTGTCTTGGATGGAATGCCTATGGGCCTACAAAAGGAACTCATACGTTGTATTTAAGGGTACCTTTCACTGTCACCACAAAATCAGAAACAACTGGTAAAGATTAAGTAGAGCATTTACACACGACATTGACCATGCCAGTATTCTCTTGTCTCGGTAGAAACTATATTCCACTATTTTCGAATATTAATGTTCTTTTCAGTCTCCAAGAAACATCTAGTTATTGTCTGCCTTCCGAAACGCAGGGAAATTCCATTGAATGACTGGCAGTCTGGCATAGACACCCGCAGAACAACATATCATTGCGGGTCGAAGTTATATTTCTTTTATGGAAAACCAACGTTTTACATACGAAAATTAACGAAGCGCCAAGTTAATTGTAATAAATACTGCTGAGATTCCATACATTGAATGACGAATTCTCAATTTTCTGGGTGTGTTCCACCCATAATTTAGGTTTTATGGGTGATTTTTCCACACATCGAAGAACTTAGGATAAAAAAAGTTGCACAAAAAGGCCAAGGAGAAAGCTAGGTTAAGTGAAAAACGTAAAAAGACTGTTCCTTTGTCTTTTCCCTTATCCAGCCAACAACACCTCTGTCCTGCAAAATCTTCCCACCAGTCAACCTTACTATCTCATGCCAATTCTTCTATAAAAAACGGAAAGTAGCTGAAGGGACAGCTTAAAATATAAAAGTTGGAAACTTTTGGACAGATAAATAAAAACTAGCTATGGCACCTTGTGCAATGGGTACGCCAAAGAGGTGTGGAAGGTCAATTAGGGAGAAATTGGTTTATTTTTTTGCACACATTTGTGTAGTAAATGAGATGAATTGGAAGGTCATTTAAAAAATGATTTTAATAATATTATTAATTTTTTTAATTATTTTATTATAGAATAATATTAGTATATATATTTTTTAAAAATTTATGTATTAACTATTATATTATTATATAAATATTTATTATTTATATCATTATTTTATTGTATTTATTATTATATTATTATATTATATTTATTATTTATGTATTAACTATTGTATTAACTATTATATTGTTATATAATATAACATTATATATTAAAAATAAAATTATTTATTATATATTTAAAACTAATTAATTATTATATTTTATAAGGGAAAGGATGCAGTAATGTTAAAACCTAAATGTGCTTGTTATTAAGGCCCTAGTGCGAATAGGGAATGCCCATCTCTCCCTCTCCCTCTCTATCTATATCTCATTACCCCTCCCTCTCTCTTATTCACTCCATCTCTCTCTTATTCACTCTATCTTTCATGCACTCTCTCTATGTCTCTCTCTACCTCTATATATCACTAAATGTAAAGTCAAAATATATATTATATAACAAAATAAAACCAGTTTTAAACTTTGTAAAATTGAAATATTAATAAATATTTAGTAAAAAATATAATTAATATAGTACAAACAATACAAATTAATAAATATAAAATTATTATAAAGTTGAGAAAAAATATAATTAAGTTCATAAATAAATTAAATTTTAAAATTTAAAACCCTACTAAAATACATTAAAATTGTTAGAACTAAATTTGTAACTTTTATATTAAAACTTACAAGTGAAATCAAACTTAAAAAGTAAAAACAATCATTCAAAAGATAAAAATTCAATTGATAATTTAAATGAAATATATATATATATATATATATTATATTTAAATTGTATATAATGTATATTATATAATATATTTAAAAAATATTAATATATTTTAGAAATAGAAATATTTAACACATATTTTATTTAATTATATATAAAATGTAAATTATATAATATAGATTATTAAATATAAACATATGTATAATCAATATATAATATTTTTAATATAATATTACTTAAATTTATTTATTTATAAAATAAAAATAAAATAACAAAATCGAATAAGAAAAAAATGCCCATTAATTATTAAATCCTCCCTCAAATTAATACCTATCAAATTGGAAGGCACGGATTCCCAATGGAATAAATGAAAATAAAATAAAACTATGGGCAAGAAAAATAAACATGAGCAGAAATAAGGCAAACAAACAACGACAAATGTGAAATAAGGTTACTGTAAAACCCTTTTCGAAACCTTATTTTCAGGGTGGAGCTCGCCAAAAATACTAGTGAGGAAGAGTTTGGAGGAGTGGAAACTGATAGCGGTAGGGAAAGCAGAAAAAACACGATGAAAAATAGTTAGAAAATTGCGAAAAGTAGTTGAAAATTGGTGAAAAATGATGGACGGCTGAGATTTGTTTTAATGTCAACCAAGTCCTATCCTTCATTTTGGACCGTTGACAGGGAAAATCAGCTCTGAAAGCTCATATAGGACACGCCTTTGGCGTAATTATATTAAATTTTAATAAAATATATATCTCATTTACAATACATTCTTTTAACTTAAATATATTCACATTTAAAAACTAATTCACAAAAAAATCATTTGACAATCAAAGTCAATTGTCAAATTTAGACTTAATGAGTCTACATGTTATTTTAACTTAGTTGTGGTTAATATTTCTATGGCTCTCTTAAAGATAAGCTTTCTTACTTGTACACCAGTTTACATTTCAAGATTTTAAAATAAATAAAAAAGTGTTTACAAAGTTTGACACATCACATTTGCAAATTGTTATCTTGTTCTCAATGGAATTTGTAAATATTTTAAATTTAGTTTAATTGTTGATATACATTAACAGTGACTATTTCATATTTTATTAGGGGAGAGCGGCCAATATTTGGGATAGGTTCAATTATTGGTATAGTAGTTGTAATTACACAAATTTCCCATATTAATCAAAATATTACCAAATTATATGACATATGGGTTAGTATATATATACATATGTATTATTAAATGTTATGTAATATATTTTTCTCTAATTAATATAATATAACTATTTTTCATATGTGTATCAATTTTAACATATTGTTTCTTCCATAAATATTTAAGACTTTGTGGAAAAAAATGTAACCATTGTAAATCACATTTTAAAGAAAAACATGTAAATATTTTATGCATTGTGCACAGATACAAATACAAATAAAAATTTTACAATTTCATAGTTGTTAAACATGTCAACGTGTACAAGTTAACCAATATTTATTTTCAAATACACTCATGTGTAATGCACAATTACTAGATTACTTATGAGAACTAATTATCCTATGACATAAATAAATGTCAATTTGAACAAATTAACCAATATTATTTTATCCTAATACAATCAAACAATCTACAACTACCGGAGTAGTTGTCAAATCTACTTGTATCCTTTTCCATAAATAAAAGGTGATTGCATACACAATATATCAATACATCTTTTTGAGTATTTATTAAGTATATCTAAATGTCAACACTTTCTTCCAACTTGTAAATCTAATTTTCTCTCAATTGGTTTATTTATGTCATTTATCTAAACTCTCATCTACTATTGTAGTTGCAAAAATAGATAAGATGTGAGAATCACCATAAATTTCGAGGCAACCAACACAAATTTTTAATAAAAAACTTAAATTAAGTCTTTGATCAATTAAATGAAGTACACAAATTCAAAAATCAACCCACCCAAAGTGAAGAAAAACTACTTGAGATTTATGGGAAGAAAAAATAGTCAATAAAAAGAAAATCCTCAGATTAAAAATAAAATAAAATCAATACACAAAATGCTATCAAATCCATTGGAAGTACTTACTTTTTTCACTATATTTATTTGAAGATTTAACTACTTAGTTTTTTATATATGGTATAGTTTTTTATATATGGTATATGCTCCAACATTATTACTAATTGTATAAAAGTTCCTATCTACAAGTGCTCTCATCAACTATGCTAGGAATTATTCAAGTGCATTACCTTTAATTTGTTAGATCACTCATATTTTTAAAAGATATTTTCTTTTTCTTTTTTATGAAAGAAAAAGACAAAAAAATAGCACTAAAGAACTCATTTTCATAACAAGTGTCAAAAGAGTTAATAGGAAAACAATATATATAGCTAAACAAAGAAATTTATAACTTACATAGGAAAGTAGCTTCAATAGTTGATTTAAGAAAAGGAAAACTTAAGTATTGAAATATCTCCAACAGAAATAAATTCTAAATTATTGTAGTGATCCATGTTAAAAAAATGTAGCTAGATGTAAATGAGTGTGGATATATTTTTAAACCCTCTAGACTTTAGAGAAAACCTATATTTTGGAATTTTTTGTTTTTTATATGCATGTCAATATACACATATTTTTTTATTGGAGATATAATGAAAATTTTAAAAGGGAAACTATGTAAGTGAATTGTTGGATTTTTCCATTTGTTCTTAACAATTGAGCTAATCAAAATATTTATGTTAGATGGGGTATTATTTGGTCTTCAATTATTTGGGAGAAAGGGATTCACATTCTTATGATAATCTTGAATAGGTTTTGCAAGATTTATAAACATAGCAAATCAATGATTAAATAAATATATCATATAAGCTAACAATTTATATTTAAAAATAGAAAGCCTCATTTTAAACTTGGAACATTACTTTTTCTAACATGGCATAATATTATTATGTTAGATAAATATATTTTGGAATTGATATTTGTTATTAATTGTAGGTTAAGGAATAATGTTGAGGTTGAGTACACTTCTATTAGAAAAATAGCTAAAATTGTCATTTTAAAACACACCACTTTGGTATTAATCATGTATGGCTTAGGTAGTATGTTTGTACCAGAAATAGCATCTATCAAAGTAGGAGAAATTATTGAACCAAGCATAAGGGCTAAATTTTTTCTATAAAGTCAAGAAAATATGGATATTGAATTGTGATATATGAATAAAGAAATATCAAGTATATTGTTGATATTAGAAGGGTGGTTGATAACAAGTAGGGTGTGTCCCATGAAATATAAATTGAACAAATAAATTGTTTGCAATTTTATTTCTCACAAAAGCCTAATTTTTGGGTCAAAGAATAATTCTAACACAAATATTGATGCGGAGAACTCAAGCTATGTGAGAATCAATAAAGAAATATAAGCTTAAATTTCACACTTTTAATGATATTGTCATTTACACAATATCATAGATGTAATACCGCCCTATAATAAAACTTTCCTAATAATAACCAAGACCTAATGTCTAAATAAGGCATGTGTAGGAGTAATTGATGAGGGCCAAATAAGAAGTGACAAGTATGTATGCCACATTTGCATTCTCAAACAAAATGCATAGTTTGCAATTCTAACATGTCTACCTTTTAAAAATATAAAATAATTCTTAAACTTGTAAATGTTTGGGTGGGATAACAAAATTTCAAAAAATATCTAAAATATCTAACAAACCTCTATAATTAGAAAGGTACCATAACAATAATTTTACAACATTATTTTTTTAGTAGTTTTGTATTGGTTCTTTTACAACACCTAAAAAAATTATATTTAAATCTCTTTATTCTTTATAAAGTATGCTTATAGTTCAATTTGCACACCACACATTATTTAGAAATTATTTATATATATATATATATTATTTACCTATTTTATCCATACAATATATTTCAAGTAGATTCTCTACCTTTCACCAAGAAAAATGATAAGAAGAATCAAGTTCAAAGAATACGACCTTTCCCAAAGAATAAAAGAGTGGTTATTCTTCATGGTAATCTTTAACATGAGGGAAATACTAAAAATATAATTGAGACGCAAGATGTGTATATGATTGGAGGTTCTACTAGGCCTAAGAATGTTTTTATTAACAAAATTTTGAAAAATCAAACATGTAACACACAATCAAAGATGTTGAGGATAATAGGTATTTTATGTGGGTTGTTTCCAAGAAATGGGGTATTTCTACAACAACCATGTCATATTGATTCCAAGGTCTCATAACTACAACAAAGATAAGTCCACCCACCATTTTATCTAATGAAGAAGAAATGAAGATTTCACAATATGATGAAGACATGAAAAAGCTAGGCTATGATTTTGAAATCATACAATTGAAAATACATGTCGCTCCCATTTGTGAGACTAGGAAAAACACCTTTAAGGATGGGCTTCCTAGGAAGTCATGGTAGATAGGTTTAAAGAAAGATAACTTGAGTTGGCACTAAGAACTATTGAAGACATAGACAAAGATAAAAGTTGACATGCTTAGACCCCCCATAGTATAGTTATAGTTTATGAAAACTTGGCTAAGTTTTGGAACGGAAAAATATATGTGTCACACTAGATTCAAAACAATGATGAAACTAGTGTTTAAGATGGAAGAAACTATGGTATGAGGGTAATATCAAAAAAAATGGTTCAAGTGTGCCATACATAATATTAAAAAAATGAAAATGAATCATTGAATTGTCTTGTGTTAATGTTGTAGGTCAAAGCATTTCTAAATTCTACCCTTTTAAAGGTCAAAGGAAATTGAAAATTTGCACTAGAAGTTGTTATCTAGGGGCTTGTTTAGTGGCTAACCTCATGCATGAATGACAAAGAAATTACTTGTCAATTGGTTATATCACTTTGCAATATGTGTACTTAGTGGAGTTTTACCTAATAAAAGACATTTACTTATCTTGATGGCCATTGAAGTTACTCTAAACTTAACTTGTGTGGGCTAGCTGAAACCTTTAGATGTAAGTGTATTTTCTCCTTTTAACAAGTACATTAAAAGTAAGAGTTTAGAGTGGATGGAAAATCATCATAGATTATGAAATTTAATAAATCTAAAATTTTACCCTCTCAATAGATCCTCATTAAAAAAATAAAAAATAAAAACTAGTATTTGATCATTGAACCCATCAACAATCATGAATGAAATGGATCCATGGAGTTGATGAATTTGAAAGTTTTTTATTAAAATAAGTAGAGAAGGGCCTTGAACTTGTAGAGAACAGAACAAACTTAGAAAAAAAAAAAAGCAGAGAGAAAGAGATAAAGAAAAACCAGAGCTACAAAGTAGTGAGTTGGAAATATTAAGAAAGTAGAGATCAAGAAAAACTAGAGCTACAAAGTAGTGAGTTGGAAATTTAAGAAAGTATAGCACAATTTTAGAGATAAAATAATACAGTTGAGATACAATTATGATACGATTCTACAGCTGATGAACAACTGCAACATGATTCTACAATCAATGAACAACTACATCATGATTCTACTACTAGTGAGCATGTGCAAGATTCTATTACTAGTGAGCAAATACATGAAAGACATATTAGATTTAAGTATTTCTACTCATATAAGCATACTAGATTATATCATGGAAGGTATTAGAAACCTGCGTTAAGGTGCATTTAGATAATATGATGGAGGACTATATTCAAAAGAGCATATTGATTCATTATTATGGACAACTAAAAAAATTTGTGTAAAAGATGAAGATATTTTATCAAGACAAAGTGACAACATGGTGGATAAAAACTGAAAGGATCATCTTAAAGAGACTTCCAAAAATTCAACGTACAAGTCTAAACAAAATTAAAGGAACTTATTTCAAGATATTTAGACATGGCCTAATAGTTAAATGAACAACTTATTTATAGATATTCGAAGAGATGGCCTAATAATCACTTCTAGACGTGCAGTGAAAAATAAAACCTGTTTGGCCTAAAATTTTGTCAACAATAATTACTGAGAATTTAATCTTTAATTTCCGAAGCTTGCATTTTAAGAGGAAATATTTTTCTGAAGATCTTAATTGAAAATCGAAAGATGAAACTGTAGAAAAACGTCTTAAAAATTGTAACTGGCCGTTTGTGAACATCAACAGGATTTCTTTCGTACTTTCTTGTAGAGCAGAATAAGAACTCTTAAACGATACAACAGATAAACAAATAAAGTTAAGGTAATGTCATCGGAAAATATATGTTACCCTCCTTGTGAGATCCTAGAATATGTGTTAGTACACGCGCCTTCACCATGAGGGCAACTCAGATTGCACTATACTTTCTTTTGTTTCTGAATTTCACATGTAGAAGTATAAATTTGGTATGTGCATGGTGACAGTAATCGAATTTGAAACAAGGTTATCGCCGAGCAGAACTTAAGGGAAGAGGAGACATATGGATCGATCATAAAATAGGGAAATACAGTGAAATTTATCAATAAAAGTCTGAAAAAAGAAAGATTCAACTTAAAGCAATTTGACGCAGAAGGCGCTAAACACATACCTTGATTGGAGCACTTGTGAAATAACTCCATCACTTGCTGTGAATTCTTGGGATCTTAGTCGCAGAGTAAAACAAAAAAGTATACTCTGGTCCACGACTGAACTTGTACTGTAGCCATTCCCTGCGCCTCCATCCAAACGCCACTCCCACAATAAATACAATACCCGTCAAGAAACAAAATCTCACGTTACGGTTACGAATCCCACTGTTGTCATCATATGCAAAAAGTATTGCATTTTAAACTAAATCCAAATAAAGATACGCTCTAATTTCTAGCTAATCTGAGATACAAACACTAACTTTTTTCCCCTTTGTTTTAGAATATTTTTCAACAAGTTGTATTATTTTCTTTAACTTATTTTAGAAACCAGACTATCAATTTTTCATCTTTTATATCCCTATGTTTCACAAATTATCATATATTTTCCTGAGATTTTTCATACCTACTAAAAAAACATCAGAGGAAGAAGAGAGCTGCCAATTATAGCAAAATCCGAAGAGAGAAAGTCAACGGTTCTGTATGCCCGTCTTATTTTTTTACCGGCTAGCTCCGAATGCCTGTGCGGGAGTGTACAAAAAGGTTGCATGTATCTGCATGATTCAAGTTCTGTAGAACGGTTTTTTTGCCGAAATCTGGCTCAAACTAGCGGGAATCGAATGACGGACCTTCGCCTGCATTGGTCCACAGAGCCATGCCTTTAAAACCCTTCAAAATTCTCTAGTTTACACCGAAATATTAAACAAGAACATCTACCTGTGATGGTCGGTTGGACGAAGGATGGAAAAGAGCCCCCTTCAAACGTTCTTCGAGCTTCGTCTATCTCGCTCTCGATCCCCTGCCCGGGTCCAGCATCCTTAGCGATCTCGACCCCGTTAAGAGAGGAAGAGAGTTTTGTAGACGAATTGGGCGTTCTCGGATGCACAGGTAGAATAAAGAGTCTTTCATTTCCTGAATTCTGTCCACGTATTGATCATCGCGAATTGATGTTACCAGTTGAGATATGTCGTATGGTCGGACAACTTTTATAAATAATTCCTGACCGTCCATTCCTGTTTGATGGTGTACGTGAGTTCATGGTTTGTCATGTGGAATGCCTGTCGGCCTATGAATTGAGAAACACCTGGCAAAGTTATAAGAAGAGCATTTACACACGGCACTGATCATGCCAATGTTCTCTTGGGTGGGCACGAATGATACTCGACAATTTCTGAATATTAATGTCCCTATGCCTCTCGAAGAATCCGGGCACGACACAAAAAAAAGAAAAGAAAGAAAAACATCTAGTCTCTCACGAAACATCTCTCTAGTGCCCACAAAAACATGCTGTCCATCCAACAAGACTTGTCGCCTGCCTTCCGAAAGACGGGGAAAATAATTGAATGACTGGCATAGACTTTAGACAACACCGTCCCAACAAGATTTTATTGTTGGCCGAAGTTGTAGTTCCTTTATGGAAACCGACGTTTTACATATTATAGTTAACGAAGCACCAAAGTTAATTGTAGTAAACAATGCGGAGATTCCATACAAGTGCCAAGCCATGATGAGGTGCAATTTGAATGACGAATTCTCAATTTTCTGGGTGTGTCCCAGCGATAATTTAGTTTTTTCAGGCAATTTTACCGCTTCTGATCCGATCGACATGAACCTGACATGTCCCACATCTAAAACAGCATTATCCATGGAGAAAGCTTGTGCCACCCGTAGTATTCTTACACGAGTTGATTACAAATACATCTAGGAGCACTAGAAAAAAGTGGCAAATGGAGAAAGACTGTTCCTTTGTCTCTTCAACACCTGTCCTGCAAATTCTTCCCATATGTCAGCGCCACTATCTCATGCCCATCAGAAAGAAAGTTAGCTAGCTGTGGTAGTTGTATATTTAAGTATTGAATACAAGCACCCTTTCTGCCATGTGAAATATTATTCCCTCCCATTCTTCGATCAGTTAATCTGGGCCATAGTAAAAAACGGCTATGTTGCTACTCACCCTTTATACCGTGGGAAATATTATTATTTCCCATTCTCCACCCCCACTATCTCATGACAATCCCTCCCTCCATAATCTTGCTCCCACTACTGCATATGACGTTTTCATTAATCATGCGGAAAGGATACAAAACAATCTCTAGAACTTCAGCATATCGTAATCTCCAGAATAGAGGATTCCAAGTGTTTTTGGACAAAAGTTGTCTACGATCAGGACAATACATACCCCAAACTATAACTCACGCAATACAAACCGAGTACTAATCCTCTCTTCCAACTATGTAAAATCCGAGTGGTGTTTAAATGAATGAATTATTTTTTATCATTCAAACCGGAGCTCGAATTGTCCCCGTTTTCTGGGCAAATTTGATCCTCTGAGGTTCGAATGTAGGACAAGAATGGAGGGTACGCGAAGGCTTTCCGAAAGCATTAAGCAGGTTGGAAAATTCAATGGTCGAACGCTTGAGAAATGGAATGGTGCTTTTCGCAGGGTTTCGCTCCTGGAAGGCTCTAATATTGATGGGTTTAAGTTTTATTTTATTTTTATTGAGTTAGAGGCTTGTTTCTATAACATATTATTCCTTTACCGTTTCAGTCAGGAAGGAGAGATAGATGGAGAAAATCACGTGTGTGCGTATCTGAATTTATTTAAATGTCAAAGTGCTAAGGCAAAGCATTTGGAGGGGCTGCTTAAAATAAAGAGAGTCTTAGACTTTAGCTTTTGACAGTAGTATTTTACATACACCTGATGAAACGGTTGATTTCATCGGGTCAACATTAGGCGACTAAACAAATAAATTTTAAGTTAAATTACAAGTTAAAATTCGGAAGAATTTATGCTATGAAAAGGAAATTTTTGAATAGATTATTAAAAATTATATTAAATTTTGATAA
Source organism: Sequoia sempervirens (assembly GCA_007258455.2). Classification (NCBI taxonomy): domain Eukaryota; kingdom Viridiplantae; phylum Streptophyta; class Pinopsida; order Cupressales; family Cupressaceae; genus Sequoia; species Sequoia sempervirens. The sequence goes on along the minus strand of VDFB02345668.1, from coordinate 2,985 downwards.
AATATGTATTTGATTTAGAGCAAATATTTATTTGAAAAATAATTTATAAATAAAGGTGTTTAGAAAATATTTGCCACACGAGGTCAGTATATCAAGAAAGCAAGAAATAAAATAGTGACAAACCCCTACTCTACAAAGAAGATGCATCGGATTTAACTTGCTCACATAGCAAGAAAATGCACAAGGTTAAAGGTTAAGGCATGGCAAATAGGAGGAGACCTAAATAAGGAAGCATTAATATATTAATAAATATATTAAGGAAGCAAATAGTTGATTTCATGGGGTCAACATTAGGTGACTAAACAAATAAATTTTAAGTTAAATTACAAGTTAAAATTTGGAAGAACTTATGCTATGAAAAGGAAATTTTTGAATAGACTATTAAAAATTATATAAAATTTTAATAAAATGTGTATTTGATTTAGAGGAAATATGTATTTGAAAAATAATTTATAAATAAAGGTGTTTAAAAAATATTCGCCACATAAGGTTAGCATATCAAGAAAGCAAGAAATAAAATAGTGACAAACCCCTACTTTGCAAAAAAGATGCATCGGATTTAACTTGCTCACATAGCAAGAAAATGTACGAGGTTAAAGGTTAAGGCATGGCAAATAGGAGGAGACCTAAATAAGGAAGCCTTAATATATTAATAGATATAAGATTCAAACAATTTGGCATAGGCTAATCCATATCATATAGGCAAGTAGAGAAAGACATGAGGAAGATTATGGAGAGATGATATTTAACATGATAGGAGAGAATGTTGAAAAGAATGTCAATGCAATGGAAAAACTAAATGGCATGATTGTCAGTAAACCTTAGAATTTATAGCTCTTGATGACATGATTGATAGCATTGGCAAGGTTTTATACAAGTTTGTTGTAATTTTTTAATGAGGAATACCCTCTTAATTATTCTTTTACAAATGAGATAAATTAAACTAGGAGAATATGGGCTAGTAAATTATATCTTTGAGAAGACCAGCAAAAGGCTATGTGTCTTGCAAATTTAAAATAGTTGAACATGCTCAAGTTGTGCTTATATATGGAACCTATGTTATTTATGGTCAAGTTTACTATTTAAAAGCTTGGACCTTGGTTTATCACCTAGAAGGACCTTCTAGACTATGTTACCCAATGTGGGTGGAGCTACCTTTTTAAACATTGTCTTCATACTTTTCTTGTAAGAAATAGTTGTTGGTGTAAATAGTTATTTTACCTATCTAGGTTCTATTTACATGTTAAGTCCACCTAAGTCCTAAGATGAAATCCTTCAAGTTAGTATTAGTTGTTGCTAAATATTATCTTATCTTTTGGAATTTAATGCTTGTGTCCTAATTTTGTTAATATTTATTGAGACAGTTGTCTCATGGTACAAAATTAAGATGCATGTCAAGATCTTTTCTAATCGTATCCACAAATTTCCTTTATAAGCAAGGTATCATATGTACAATCTAATTTGATCTAGCAATCTTGCATCCATAATCATAGTATGATGTTTCTACCATTTTTATCTTGTGGAAGTTGGTTTGTCTTATAGGTGATCCTAGGTTGTTGAGGAGTTTACTATAAACTCCTACATAGTATCAGAGCTTCAGTGCTACAAACTTCTTAGATCTAAGGAGTCAATCTTTGCATGATTTTTTTATGGGTGTGAGTAGAGGTTTCAAGAACCTCACCATTGAATCTAGGGTATCAAAAAAATTAGGTTTTCCTTTCACTTCATCAAATTTAATCATATTTTGTCTAACTTACAAGGGTTTTAAGTTGGGAAAGGGTTACTAGATCTAGGAGGTAGCTGATTTTTTAGAACATATTAGGCCAAAATCGCCCCTTTCATTATATTTTGTGAACAATAGGAAAATTTTGAGCTGCTTTATAGCCTAGGTCATAAAACACCACTATTCTCCTATTGTCACTCAATAATGTCCTAGGAGTCCTAATTGGATTTACTATCAACCTTACAAGGTGAGTCAATTCTAAAAAAGGAAGACCTAGAAAGGGGTTTTTTAAGCTTTTAGGGGTTCAACACCAAGAAAATGCTTGGAAAAGATAAATAAGCATTCAACCTACAAAACCTAGTATTGCAAGCTAAATGAAGGATGCAAATGATGAAATAATGTAGCAGTAGGTTAGGATATGTGTACCTCAAAAGTTTGGAAATGCAACAAGGATTCCAGAAATGTAAAGAAGGTATCAAAATTTGTTAGGGAGGACAAATACACCCTTACTGATTTCTTAGTCCTGTTGCTTTATTTTTGGGGGTAGATGCAAAATCTTCAAATGTTGGAACCAGATATGGAAGAATTGTTGAAAAATAACTCCTAGAGGACTAGGATGACCTAGGTGGCAAATTAGTCCTATTTGGAATTCCTAGAATCTCTAAATGTCATCTTGAGGATTGATGTCTGCACTTCCTTTTTCTCTGATCTCAAGTTTTGAAACTTCTAGATTTGGCCTATAGGTGAGTTCCTATGAAGATGACAACTTTGCAATGCAACTTTGCACTTCAAATGATCTTCAAGTCTTCAACCTAAATTTGCAATCACAAACATGCAAGAGGGGAAATTTTTTTTGATTGTTAGTGAATGGGGGTTTCCGCTGGTCAAATCCCTTATTGGTAATTGTAGGCATGCAAAATTGACATCATGCAATTGTCATATTTAATTAAACAATATTCGCTAGATCAATTGAATAAATCAAGTTTATTTGATTAATCTCCTAAGTCAACTCTTTAATTAAATAAATAAAGTTTATTCAATTTATCTCCTAAAGTCATCCATTTAAATTAAATAAATTCATCTTTATTTGATTTAACACTAACATCATCCTCTTTGATTAAATAAATCAAATCTTTATTTAATTAAATTTAAAATCATTTTCTTCTCATTTTAATTTATTTTAATCCTAAAATCTAAGTCAAAAGTCAAAATCACCTAATCTCCTATTAAATTAATCAAATCCTAATTAATTTAATCCTAAT
>VDFB02345667.1:0-16655 GCA_007258455.2 Sequoia sempervirens | reverse complement strand
GTAGGGTGAGAAATTTTCCTTATACAATCCAACCCATTTCATAGTAAACATAAAGGTAAATAAATATAGTCTTTTATTTGCATATTTATCATTACTAGGTTGGCATGGTATAATCTACAATGATATATCATGAGAACTAAGACATCGGTGACTTTACTTGATAAGTAGGGACAAAATAACAAAAATGAAGGCAACTTTGACCATGCACAAATATGATATTTGTTAAAAATATTTTTTCAATCAACCAAGCATAAATCCAAAACAAGTAACATGATGACACACAATGTGTACCACTAGAATGATAAAATGACTAAAAGATAATCAACTATATAAAATAACACAAATTAAAATGAACAAATTGTGCTAGTTTACCTTATTTCTACCATGGGGGTTGCGTTCCTTAAGTGTTCTTTCCTATGGGGGGCCATTTTTTCTTTCGGGGGGGTGTGGGGTTTTGTATCCATTTTTTGCTTTTGTTCTATTTTGTGATTTGCTATTTGCTTCCTTTTGTTCTTTGGCCTTTCAAACAAAGGCTTGTTTACATCTTCATGGAGATTCATGCTGCAATTGATAAGCCTGATATAGTTTCTTCTCTCCTTGGAGGAAGTGAGAGATTTGCAAATATGGGTAGCTCTGACGAGGGTTTGTCAAGGAATGTTGGTTTTCAGCTTCAAAAAGTAAATGGGTGCTTAGAGAGAGCAAAGGATCGACTGGTGCTTGTGATTTAACCTACTTTTGTAGCGGAGGATGTGGAGGATTACAATAACCATGTTTTGATTTGCAAGTTCATGGGGATGCGGACTTTGCTTCCTTTTCTTGATTCGTGGATTCATAAAACTTGGAACCCTGAAGGTGATTTCAATATCCTATTGGCTCAAAACAATTTTTTCATGGTGGATTTTTCATGTGTTGCTGATAGAAATCGAGCTTTTGAGGGTGGACCAAATTTTTATAATCAAGTGGGTTTATTCATTAAACCATGACATATGGGGTTCAACTATGTTGAGAAACTACCTTCCCGTATTCCAGTTTGGGTACATCTCCCTCATTTTCCTCTGGAGTGTTGGTGAAGTGATATTTTGCAAATGATTGCTCTCTTGCTTGGTAAGCCTATTGGGTCCTCTCAAAAAACTTTGAATAAAAGGGTTCTTTCTTGTGCTTGGGTTTGTGTTGAGATTGACTTGAATAACCCATTATCGGATTCTATGGCCATGAGCATTGGAGAAACTTCTTGGATCCAACAATTAGACTATGAGGCATTACCTTTTCACTGTCGACTATGCCATGAGTATGGCCACCTGCAACGAATGTTCTCCAAAGCTTCTAATACAATTGGTTCGACTTTTCTCCTCATTAGCCTGACCCAAAGATGGATAAGGGTAAGTCCCCCATGCAAGGGGGGTGGTAGATAAGGATGGATTTGTGCCTGTTAGACCTTGTAATAGAAACAAAGGCCCGAAAAGGATAGTTAAAGAAAGGCACAAAGAGAAATCCCTCAACAAGTTCAAAGCTTCAGAGGGTTTGGTTCAGGAAGAAGGGGTTCCCTTTGACATGCAAATTGCAAATAGTTTTATTGTGGAGAAATCCTTGGAGGATCAACTAATTGTGACTTCCAATGTGATCCCAGCAGGGGGTCAAGAGAACCAGATGAATGTTGAACTCCCCACCTCAATCTCTGGGGGTGGGGGATTTGGTACACCACCAGACATAAACTTGGTATGGTTCCTTCTAGTTTTGGGACTATCATTGCAAATGTTGCTGAGGATTCTGGTAAAGGAAAGTCCTTTTCTTCAGCTTTGGGTCTTCAACAGAAATCCCTCAAAAAGGGGGCTTCGGAGAAGACTTTAAAAGTTGGAAGGAAGAAGGATCAAGAAAAGGTTAAGTTGATTGTGGAGAATTTGGTTGAATCTGGCTCGATGAGAACTATTGATTCTCACTTCTCCCAACCGCAAAGATGATTGTGCTATCTTTGAATGTAAGGGGTATGGATAACATCCCTAGACAAAAGGCTATTCATGAGTTGATTCATGTTCATTCTCCTGATTTGGTTTTCCTCTAGGAGACCAAGTTATTCGTTGATGGTATGTTGAATTTGGTTCCTAAAATCTGGGGTAGAGGCCTTTGTCAATGTGTTGGAGTACTGGGTAGCTCAGGGGGTCTCAACTACTTATGGTACATATGCAAGGTCATTCCCCTTTGGTGGATTTCTAATAGATGCTCTATTTCTCTTGTTGCTTCCAGTTTGGAGTCAAGTGAGAGAATTCTTATTTCTAATGTTTATGCTCCTATGGATCTTCCTGAAAAGATTCACTTGTGGTCTTAAATTAGATTTTTTCCTTCCTTGGCTTTTTCTCCCTTAGATTGTTGTAGGTGATTTTAATGTGATCTTGTCTCTAGATGAGAAAAGGGGTGAGACTTTCTGCTTGGATGCCTCCTCTAACCTCATGAGGGATAATGTGGCTTCTATGAACTTGGTGGATATCAAACCATTGAATGGGGTGTTTACTTGGAATAACAGGAGGACTGGGGATGATGCCATTTTTGAAAGGTTAGATAGGTTCCTAGTGTCCAGTTTTTGGGTTGGTGACAGATGGGTGACCAGTTTTGAGATTTTGGACTAACAGGGCTCAGATCATTGGCCAATCAAACTCTCTGCCAGTTTGGCGAGGTCTTTTACAAGACAAGATTTTAAATTCCAACTCATGTGGCTTCAGGAGGCATCTCTCAAGGACCTAGTCCCTGGGTGGTGGAGGGATGGCAAACCATATTTTGGTACGACTATGTATTCCTTTGCAAAGAGGCTCCAGTATGTTAATTATAGTTGAAAAGTTGGAAGGTAACACCATATTTTGTAATGTTTCCAAGCTAAAAGGGATGCCTAGAGCACTTGATTCCATCACTCAACAAATTCAGATTAGGGATTATTATGAGTTATTTGCTTAAGGTCAGTAAAATAGTTAAGGATTATGTGGAGGAATGAGAGCTACGAGGAAATTTCTAGAAGGAAAACTCCTCATATTGATTTCGGTTGTAGGAGGGGACATGAATACTTTCTCCACAATTTGGTTAAAGACAAAGTAGGGAAACATTTATAACTTCTAAAATCCCTGCACTGGGGAATCTTCTCCTTCGCTTAAATTAAGGAGGCAATTCGATACTTCTACGCTTTTCCATGATGATTTTATTCCTACCAATGAGGATGAAGATGCAATCCTATCTTGTATTCCTCCCCTGGTGACCGAGGAAATGAATGGTTTTCTCCTCAAGCCAATCACTTTGCTGGAATTAGAAAATGTTGTGTTTCAGATGAGGAAAGCTAAATCTCCTGGTCTTGATGGGTTCCCGGTGGAGTTCTTTCAGGAGTTTTAGGAAGTTATCAAACTTGACCTCCTCGAGGTTGTCCAAGAGTCTCATAAGAATAGGTAAATGCTCAAAGCTTTTAATGCCACCTTCTTGGCTCTCATCCCTAAGTGTGAGGGTGTCGATTCTGTGGATCTCTTTAGGCCTATTGCCCTTTGCAATGTTGTGTACAAAATCATCACCAAGTTGATTGTTGAGCGCTTGAAGCCATGGTTGGACAGGTTGATCTCTGAGGAACAGGGTGGGTTTGTGGCTGGTAGGCAGATTCTGGATGGTGTGGTCATTGTTGCGGAGACTATGCACTCTATGGCCTCATCCAAAGAAAAGGCTATGTTCATTAAGCTTGATATGGCCAAGGCTTATGATCATGTCAAATGGGACTTTCTCACCAAGATTTTAAGAGTATTTGGATTTGGTAATGATTGGATTGAGTGGGTTTTGAGCTGTGTCACGACTTCTTCCTTCTCTGTGCTCATCAACGGTGAGCCTTCTGAACTTTTTGGGACTTCCAGGGGCCTTCGGCAAGGGGGTCCTTTATCCCCATACCTATTCATTTTGATGGTTGAAGGACTTGGGAGATTCTTGAAATCTCGAGTGGAGCTTAGCTTGATTCAGGGTTGGCGATGGGATAATAATCTTCCCCCCCAGTCCCATCTCCAGTTTGTGGATGACATAGCACTTATGGGCATGGCTAAAGTAGAGGAAGCGGTCAATATAAGGAGGGCTTTGGATTGTTATTTGGCGGCTTCGGGTCAAAGCATTAATGAAGGAAAGTCTTCTATTTATTTCTTTAACACTCCTAACCTCATTCAGTGGAGGATTGTTGGTATTCTCAGGTTTCTGTGTTAGGCTTACTCTTGTTTGTTCATCTTGGTATTCCCCAGTCGCTCACCGCTTTCCCTTCACCGAAAGTGCTATGGCAAGATTTTTATTGGGTAGTTTTGAAAATGCGGTCATTGGATGTTCGGGACGGCCTTCATAAGTAGAGTGACTCTTCATGCATGTGGTGCAAACTCTCCTTATGTATAAGTACTTTGTTCTATCTGCTCTTTCTAGTTTTGTGAAGGACTTTGAGGCCCTTTGTCAGTAGTTTCTTTGGTCTGGAAATCTCCTTTCACGAAAGTGGAGTCTAGTCAAGTGGGATGCGGTTTGTTGTTTGAAGTAGGAGGGTGGTCTCGGGCTTCGTCGAGCTGATTTGACTAGGCAATCGCTGGTCGCTAAGCTTTGGCTGGAGGTGATGTTCTCAACATCACTGCACTAAGGCATCCTCACCCCAAAATACCTTTTGGGGATGTGGATGGAGCAGATGTTCCCAAGCACTCTTCACTTGGGAAAGTGATTTGCGTCAACACCCTCAAGAGAAGCTGTTGATCAAGGCTTGTCTAGATTTGCAAGGGGTCTGAGGCCTTTCTAGTTTGATTCCTTGGATGGACATCCCCCTATTATGTCTACTCATCCTCATTTGTAGGACCTATGTAGGCATTTTTTGGATGTTGGATGGTCTCATGTGGCTGATTTCAAGCCTCCTCAGGTTTTGGATCGGGTTTTAGTGCGGAAATGGAAAGACCTACATGAGTGGCCACCAAGAGGTGTGGAGGAGGACCATAAGGAGCTTGCATGCATCTTGGCTGGTAGGGTTTGTAGCTTCCTCCTAGAGAGGGATGTTCTGGCCTGGGGTGGAGACTAGAAAGGGAAATTCACTGTGGCCTTTGGGTACAAGGTTTTTGATGAACAAATGTTTGGATGCACAAGGGTTACCTTGTGGAAGCAAATCTGGAACAAGTTCTCTTGGCCCAAGTGTAATTTTTTCTCCTGGTTGGTGATTTATAATAGATGCTTGACCTGGGAGAATCTTAGGAAGCGGGGCTTTCAAGGCCCCTCGGTGTGTGTTTTATGTGCCAACAATGAAGAGAGTACTTTCCATCTCTTCTTTCAATGCCCTTTTGTTAGGGTGCTCTGACATTTCTACTGGGGTCTCTGGAGTAAGCCGTGTTGGAACGCTTCTTCTCTAGAGGACTTTTGTAGTAGGTTGGGGAGTTCTACAACTAAGACTTCATTTCTTCACACTGCCTGGTTAATTGGGCCTAGCTTCATCATCTAGAAAATTTGGTTGGAGTGTGATCACAAGATTTTCTTGGATAAGAAGCTTTAGGTGACACAGGTCTAGACAATGATATTGGGAGCTCTGCAGGAGACTTTGGTGGCTAGGTGTGACCTCTCCACCCCTGTGGACCTTTGGGATACAAGGATTGTTCATAGTTTGGGGCTCTCTTGTTGTGCCAAGGATGAGAGGAGGCCTAGATTTGGTCGAAGTGCTAGAGAGAAGGTTCAAAGAGATAGCCATTGGATGCCTCCACCTTTGGGGGTGTTGAAGATAAATGCAGATGGGTCCTCTAGAGGTAATCCTAGCCATGTTGGGATTGGGGGCGTTGGTAGGGACTACTTTGGAGTTGTTGTGTTCTTCTTTTATGAGTATTACGGCCTGCATTCTAATAACTTCATGGAGGCTTTGGCTATTCTCTCGACTTTGAAGAGGGCTTGTGCCCTTGGTTGGAGAGGGATAATTTGCGAGTTTGATTCCCAGATTTTAATTGACTTGTTAGAGAAGTGGCATCTAGAGGATGTTAACTAGCAGCTAGCGAGTGTAGTTAGACAGATCATCTCCCTGGGGGAGTCCTTGGACTCTATCACCTTTCACTATATCCCTAGGGAGTGGAATAAGGTGGCAGATGGTTTGGCTAAATGGGCTTTAGAGCAGAGGGGAATTTGGAAAGTGGACGATTGGAATGCTCTTTCTGATGGTCTTTCTAGGGATCTTGAGGACTTGGTTGCGAAGGATATGAGATGTGTTCTAGGTGTTTCTTGATTTTTTTGCTTTTGGCCCCTGATGGGTGGCTTGTTTCTCTTGGCTTTGTACTGCTTTCTTGATTTAATAAAGTTTTTACCCTCTTGTTTATTAAAACAAATAACCTTATTTCTACCCCATGTGTTGCTTTTGTATGATGAAATACACTTCTATGATATTCTACCTCTAGTTAGGTACATGATACCTTGAAACCAAGCTAAAATATAAAACATGGTTAGTGATGTTGGGACTCAATCCTCCAAAGTCAAATTTTGCTTGATTCCCTTCCCTTTTTGTGTATCATAACTTTATTTGACCCATTGTTGATAATATAATTGAGACATCTTAAGTGGTTCCCCTAAGTGTTAAAAGATGTAAAAATCCATAAAAAGTAAGTCTATACTATTTATGGTGCTCTCCTTAGTGTTTTTATGTTTTCTAGAGTTGTAAAATTTTAGGCTTTCCTTTTACATCATGACTTTCCTATCAACCTCAATATCTTAGTCCTTCACCTAAAAAAGTTTCTAAGTGATCCAATAATAATTATTTATTAAAGGAAGGCGCTCTGCAAGCGGCAATGACGATGTCATGGCATTCACATGGGGGAATGAATGTCAATTCAATGGTCATAGGCCACTAAGGGTTTGTGATATCTAGCCCATGTACTCTCACCCTACCTTCTTTTGTTTCCTCTCTCTGCTACTATTTTGCATTTACTTTGTTCATGTGATTTGTTTCCGTTTATTGCTTGTATTCTATATTTTAACCCTAGTTGAATCATTTTATCCCTAATGTTGTCCTTTGGGAGGGAGGAAGTTACTAGGGTTTGATGGAATCTGATGTATTGGTTAGTGGTGATTCACCCAATGGGGTTGAAATGATCTTAGATGAATCATTTTCATTAACTAACAATGAGGGAGGGGATAAACATTTATTCAAAGACATTGTGGTGGGTGTTAAATGCTTCCATGCTCAAGTGTTGGAAAAATTTATTAAGGTGGGCGATGGCATGGAATTTGGACTCCAGGAAGCCAAAGGAAATGGTAAGTACCCTCTCTCTTACCTGAAGAAATTATTCCTCACCCCTAATCTAAACATGAAAGAAGCCATAAAAATTAAGAAAGTAGACTAAGTAAGGTTTCTATCTTTTTCGCATACCTAGATTATAAAATAATTTTGACAAGAAAATTCTTAGAAGAATGGTTAAACAATGTATGACATAAATGTTTTTGCATTCAACTAACATTTTGCATAATGTTGCAAAGAGGATTATTTGTTGTATTCTTTAAAGATCATGATATGCAAAATAAAATTATTGAGAAACAATATTGGAATGTAGGAGGCGTTGTATTCAAAGTGGTAGCTTGGTCCCCAAATACCCTAAATGATGAAATACTAGCTCTATCTTACCCAAGATGGGTGACAGTTAAGGATGTGCCCACTCAAATGTGGCGGTTTTACCCCAATTAATTGCCTTGTTTGGAGGTTGAGATTAAAGGAAACTAACTTGACCTTAATGAGCATGGATGTTAGGTTTTTGGTTGCTTTAAATATGAGTGTCAATATTCTAGAAGAAATAATTTTTTTTATAAAAAGGGTAAAAACTTTATTAATAATCGAACAACATTACAACACATCAACAGGCCAAAGCCCGAGAGCCACCAGAACCAGCCAAGAACCAAAAATCCACATCACTCATCATCCCTAGTATTACCATCTTCAGAAAGAATCCCCTCCAAGTCATGGCGGAGCTCCCGAGAAACTTGTCCCAACTCATCAACATTCCAACCCTCAGCGTGCTCAGAAGCCCACCGAGCCAAACAATCTGCTGCTTTGTTCCATTCCCTCGGAATGTGAACAAATGACACCATCTCCATCATGGAACTAATCCACAAAATCTGTTGAACCAACCTAGCCAACTGCCAGTGAACACCAGAAGACTTCCTTTCCTTTAGCAAATTTATCAAGACTTGCGAATCAGACTCACAGATAACCTTGCGCCATCCCAAGGCAAACGCCCGCTCAAAGGCGTATAAGATTGCCAAACCTTCCATCAAATTAATGGGTTGCACCCCCTCATGAACAGAAAAGAAGAAGATCGTTGACCCCCTAAAGTCTCTGCCAATCCCCCCAACCCCAGCAGGCCCAGGATTACCCCGAGAAGAGCCATCTGTGTTGATCTTCAAGACGCCAGTCGGAGGGGGCACCCATCTACCCATCCTAAGAACCCTTTGCCGCTGGCTCCGACCTCGCCTAAGACTAGCAACGCCAAAGCCGACCCTTGAATCCCCAATCTATCCACCACTGTAGCATCCCCTTTCTCCAGGGGAAACCCAACATCACATTTAGCCGCCACCGTTTCCTGAATCATACCCAAAATTCTTTGCCAAACTTGCTGCACAACCATTTTCTCACCACGGAAAATCCTACGATTTCTCTCAAGCCAAATCTGCCACAGGATGAAAGTAGGCCCCACATACCACACCTCCTGCAAAAAAGAGGCCACCGAAGGAGGCCTACCCAAACTGCTCCAAAAGTCAACCAAAGAGGAGGCATGAACACAGGGACTGTTCCACACTCCCCACCAGAAATGCCACAGCTGCGTAGCAAAGGAGCAACGAAAGAACAAATGAGCAGACTCTTCTTCCCCTCCCCCACAGAGAACACAAATAGAGGGGCCCTGAAATCCTCGCTTCTGAATGTTGTCCCACGTCAAACATCTGTTCCGGGCTAAGGTCCAAACAAAACAATTACACTTTGGCCAAGAAAAGTTATTCCACACTCTCCTCCACCAGGGAACCTCCACCCCTTCCAGCTTACGAGCTAACAAAACCTGATACCCAGAAGCAACAGAATAGACCCCCTTAGGATTAGGAGACCAAGAGAGGACATCCCCATCCCGGAGGGAACTGCATCGCCTTCTAGAAAGGATATTATGAAGCTCAGTGCATTCTTCATTCAATCCAACGTCCGGCCATTCATCAGGTCGCTTCCATCTCGCCAACACCAGTTGGTCATTATCAGAGAAGGCCATAAAATCACTCACCCTAGACCAACCAGCCGCAAGAAACCTCTGGCACAGCACAACAAATTAGGGAACTGAGAAGTAATGGGAGGAAATCCATCCCAAGAATCAGACCAGAAGTGAGCCGACGACCCCCCCCTACATATCCAGAAAAGGCCATCCTTAACAAGTGCAACACCTTTCTTAAGCGTACTCCAAATCATCGAGCCTCTCCCCTCCAAGGGAAATCTGGGAATATCCTGCCAAGCAACCCCAGGGAAGTATTTATGAGATAAGATCCTAGCCCAAATTTGATCCTGCTCCACACACCATCTCCAATACAATTTGGCAGCCAGTGCCTCCCCGGTCAAGGACGACTGCCTTAACCCGAGACCACCAAACTGACGCGGGCTACAAACAGTATCCCAGCTAACAAGGCTCCACTTCGAAGACAACAAGCTACCAGCCCAAAGAAACTTCCTGGCTAAAGCGTCTAAATCCTTAAGAAATCCCATCGGGGCCACCTGAAGCATACATCTGTATGTGGGAAGAGCCTGTACCACCGACTTGAGCAACTGAACACGGCCAGCAAAGGATAGCCACCTATGAGTCCAGTGATTAACTTTCACCCGAAATTTATCCAGAATATTCTGCCAAGAATCCTTAGGCAGCCTACCAGCAGAGATAGGCACACCAAGATAGATCAAAGGAAGCCCTCCAATTTGAAATCTCAAGATATGGGCAATCCTCCTCTGAATGGGCCCAGGGGTGTTAAAGAAGAAGATGGAGGACTTATCCTCATTAATCCGTTGACCCGAGGCAGCAAGATACACATCCAACACCTTGCGCAAAGTGGAAGCTTCCCTAATAGTAGCCATACCCATCAGAGCCGTGTCATCCACAAACTGTAAATGGGATTGCGGAGGCAAATCGCCTCCCCACCGCCACCCCTGAATAATACCCAAGTCGACATTCCTTCTTATCAGACGCCCCAAACCTTCCACAAGAAGAATAAATAAATACGGAGAAAGGGGATCTCCCTGACGCAACCCCCGAGAAGCTCCAAAAAGTTTAGAATGCTCCCCATTAGTTAACACAGAGAAGGAAACTGAGGTAACACAACTCATAACCCACTGAATCCATTCATTTCCAAACCCAAAAGCTCCAAGCACCCGCTGGAGGAAAGACCACCGGACTCGGTCATAGGCCTTAGCCATATCTAACTTGATGAACATCGCCTTATCATTGGAGCTGGCCATTGAGTGAATGGTTTCAGAAGCGATAACAACCCCATCCAAAATTTGCCTGCCTTCCACAAAACCACTCTGTTCCTCTGAGATCAACATTTTCAACCACTTTTTTAATCTCTCAGCAATCAGTTTGGAAATAATTTTGTAAATCACGTTGCACAAGGAAATAGGTCTAAATTGACTTAACCTATCCGCCTCATCACATTTAGGTATGAGAGCAAGAAAAGTAGCATTCAAAGCCCGTAACATCTGCTTGTTCTTCTGGGACTCCTGAACAACAGCCAATAAGTCCAACTTAATAATATCCCAAAATTCTTGAAAGAATTCAATCGGGAAGCCATCAGGGCCAGGAGCCTTCCCTTTCTTCATCCGGAACACAGTCGCCTCCAACTCCTCCAAAGAAACATCACCCATGAGATGCTCATTCATTTCCCTTGTGACCAAAGACGGAATACAGGAAAGAACCTGAACCTCCTCAATAGATCCACCATGCCCATCCTCCCTAAATAAAGATTCAAAATACTGCACAGCTTCATTCGAGATTTCCTGAGAGGAAGAGAGCTGCTCACCTCTTTCATTAACCAGAACTGAAATGGAATTACCTTGCCTCCTGGCTTTTACCGAGTTAAAGAAGAAAGCAGTATTTTTATCTCCTTCTTGAAGCCACTCAATTCTGGCCTTCTGCTTCCAAAATATTTCCTCTCTCAACTCACACTCCTCCAGCACCTTAAGAGCCCTGGCTTCATCCTGGAGCAAGCCAACCGTCACTCCCTCTTCCCTGATCACCCTTGTGATGCCATCCAAATCAGCTTGAGCACGAGCCTTATCATGGAAAATATTTCCGAAGCATTGTCTATTCCACCGTTTGAGCTGAGATTTGGTAAATTGAAGTAATTTAGCAAAAGTATACATCGCCGTACCATATGAAGGTCTGCCAACCTTCCACCAATCCGCCACATGGGCATGTAAAGAAGGGTCCCGCAACCACATGAGCTGAAACTTGAAGGAAGGAGAACGAGGCACACGAGCAGAAGAAATGGCAAGCTTAATGGGCCAATGATCCGAACCCCTCCAATCCAAGATTTCAGAGCAAGAGGACCACAAGCCACCAATCCAATAGCAGGAGACCAGGAAGCGATCCAACCTTTCTGAAATGCTGTTATCCCCTGTCCTCCGGTTGTTCCAAGTGAACCGACCATTACTGGGCTTGATGTCAACCAAATTCAAAGCAGAGATGTTTTCTTGCAGAAGAAGTGCCGAGGGGTCCAACCTTGCATTACCTCCACGCTTCTCAGCCAACTCAGCAATGGCATTGAAGTCACCAGCCAGAATCCACAGATGAAGAGGGACCATGCTACGCACATACGCAATATGGGACCATAGCAACTGTTTGCCAAGAAGATCAACAGGTGCATAAATATTAGAGAAAAGAATAGACTCTCCCGTTTCAAACCAAGAAGCCACCATAGAAATGGAAGACTTAAAGGACATCCACCAGAGAGGGCGAACCTTCCGAGGGTTCCATAAACAGGCCACACCCCCGGCAGAACCAAGAGCACCAACGCACTGGCACTCACCACTCCCCCATAACTTGGGCATCATACCTATCATATCCTCAATCGACAACTTAGTCTCCTGCAGGAAAAGAACATCAGGAACATTACTTCTAATCAAATCGCGAACAGCTTTTTGTCGAGGGCCACTGTTCAAGCCCCTCACATTCCATGATAAAACAATCATTTTAGGGAGTTCAAGAAATGAGAATCCAGAGTCTTGACCGACCCCGACTCCACCAAGTTTTCCCCTGTTAATTTAATCTTTTCCAAATCCTTCTTACGACCAAGCTTGGAAGATTTCTCTCCCCCCCTTTTTTTAGGTCCTTTTGGTGAATACCCAAAGGAGATGGAGACTTGACACTCCTCCCGATAACAACACCATCACTTGACCCCGGAGGAGGCCCATTCCCACCAACCTTCTTCAACTCAGCCACTGGAACTGACTCCGCTAGAACACCCAAATGAAGATCCGTGACCATCTGAGAGCCATCACCATCCATTGCATCCTGGCTGCCTCAGAGACTAGACCATTCTGTCCTGTACTCAGAGTTCCAAGATCAAGGTTTACCAATCCCGGATTCACTTCTTGCTGGCTAAGATCATCTAACACCTCGAATCTGTTAAAAGTATCCTCCTCCTGTCTCTCATTCAAGGTCCTCTTTTGACCCCTATTCCTGGTTACGCCCCTTAACAGGTACAAAACCATCTGCATCTTCCCCATCACCAGGGATATGATCCTTCCCCCTTGTCAGTCATAGGAGGGTTGCGAGGAACCTGAGGAGAAGGTGGCTCCACAGGCCTAGCCTTTGGACACCGACGCAGCAAGTGACCATATTCATGACACAGACGACAACGGAATGGAAGAGTCTCATAATCCAAATACTGCACCCAAGCGTAAGAGCCTACACACATATCTATAGAGTCTGGCAAGGGTTTACCCAAATCAATTTCGACACAGATGCGGGCATAAGTCATTACCTTTCTATCCAGAGTTTGTTGAGAGGAGCCGACAGGTTTTCCAAGCAAAGATGCTATCAGTTGCAGAATATCATCACGACAACACTCCACCGGAAGTCGAGGAAGTCTGACCCAAACCGGAACCCGATTCGGCAGCTCCACCGAAGGATTGAAGCCCGCATGCCAGGGTTTGATAAACAACCCCACTTGGTTATAAAAATAGGGACCACCCTCAAAGACCCTGTTCCGATCCGCCATGCAGTCAAAAGTAACCATAAAGTAATTGTTAGCCAACAACATAATGTCCATTTCACCCTCCGGCGACCGGGTCCGTCGGGCCCATGACACCAAAAATTGAGGAGAAACCCTCATCCCCAAAAATTTGCAGTATAAGGAGTGTCTGGAATAATAATCAATATCTTCAGCTATCATCTCAGGTGGAATTACCAGCGTAGGTCTCTCTTTACACCGCTCAAGGCATCCATTAACTTTAGTGATGCGAGATCCCCCTGACATGCGAACACCGCCATCTATCGAGTCATGAGAGAAAAGGCTATTGTCAATAATTTTTGTTGCATGCACTGGCGACTTTGAGCCAATCGCGGAACGAAAGTCCATGCTAGAAGGGCCCTGCGAGGCCTCCCCCAGAGACATTGAGGCAGCAAAGCCAAACACGATCTTATAAAGCCAAACACCAACCCTTCCACCAACCACACCGCTGCCCACACCACCCTATCACGCAGCTTCAGAAGGAACAACAACCCCTTACCCTCCGTTCACCCAAAAAAACCCTTCCCCAACAGCCAAAACAAGCATGCAAGGGCAATCACCACCACCGAGGCCCCAAGAACTTGCGCCCAGCACAACACACCAAGGAGGCCATGGGCGGACAGAAAACACAGACCCAAAATGAGCCCTGGCCGCGTATCCCAGCCAACACACCAAGACTCAGACAAAGAACACCCCGCACAGAAAACTGCCCCCCCGAAACGCCCAACAGACCCCACCCCAGCCACGCAGGAACAGAGAAAAAACATTCACGAGCCAGGGCTCGAATGCCCTAGCTCAGTTCTTCAAGGTAGCGTATATACGCCGCCAATTAATCCCATTTTTTTTGAAGAAATTGCAATTGAATCAGATGAGAAATTGGAATCTGTTAAAATAGAATTCTTAGGTGGGTTAAACATTTGCTTCCTTTGTAAAAAAGAAGGGCATGTTAGGAAGAATTGCCCCATCCTAAAAAGAAAAAATGACCTTGCTAAGGAATAGTCAAAACCTTCAAACCCTAATGAAAATGGGGGAGATTTGGCAGTAAACAGTACGGTCAATCAACTATCAGTGGTCAACTCGCTTGGTGTAAAAAAAAAACCCTAATTCTAATAAGGGAAAAAATGATAAAATTAAAACTATATATAATTCAATGGTTACTAGTGTAGACCTCGAATAGATTCAGATAGATGGTGAAGTAGGGGAACTTGTTGTTTTGGATCAAAAATACCAAATTGTAAACTTCGACTATGTAATTTTGCTGTCAAAATTTTGGGACCCCCCCTTTTTTCTTCATCGACACCGCATGGTAAATTTGGCTAAGTCTTTGTTGAGTCGGGTTCTCCGAAGTGTTTATAACTTGGGAATTGTTTTGGTTACTTAGTCTAATTCCTCACTTAACCACCATAACTCTTTCTTTGTCATCTTTAAACTTGGGTGGTATTTTGTGTTTTGTTATAACTTGTTGCATGCTTCAAAGTTATTTTCCCAAGTTTGGGTAGACTGTACCCAGGGTTCATGAACTTACTAAAAAGGTCATCGCTAATATTTTCAACATCTTTTCAAGGCCAAGCACAAGCCAAAGCACTTTTTATAACTATTGCGGTGATTTGTATAGTTTCACGAAGTTCCCATTTTACCACCAGAACATGTTTGCAAGGGGATTTAAGTGGTTATCATACAAAGTATCATTCAAAAGCATGAATGAAAGCCATTATGCATAACTAAATGAAGAAAAAGTTATTCATATGAATTAGAATTAAAACTTGAAGCAATACAAAAAGAATCACGATACAAAAAAATCAATACCAAGAGTATTAAAACACTATATTCTAATATATATATGGGTACTATTGGAAATATTTTTTTTTGTTGATTACATATAAATAGAGGAGCTACATAATATAATAACGAAAAATTTCTTCTTAGGTACAAAGGATAAACATTAGCGCATGAAGTACCTCTGTGACTGCTTGAAGATGCTCTATTTGAGCAAATAAGAGCAGATTCTTGTGTGTTTGTAAAAACTAAGCAAACAACTCCATGTTTTTCCTCACGAGTCATGCATGCAAAAGAGTCACCGCCTCCTCTAGGGTTTCATTATGAGGAATTGAAGCAATGCAAATGGCATCACCTATCAAACCACTTTTCATATAGATGTTGAGGTTGGCGATGGCTACATTCACCTGGTGAAGGAACTCTAGTCTCACTAAATGCTCTACTACTCGCATTCCCCAATCGTGGCGACTGGAAGTGTGAATTATGATGTACACAAAACACTCCAGCAATGTTGCATTGTGTACATGAACTTGATTCCGAAAAGTATCTCCTAATATATTGTGCAACACTTCCTCCTCAATCTCACTTTCCACCATGAAGACTTCCTTTAACTGATTAGTCAGTCTCCTCAAAAGGAGACTACACTCAATCTCTTCAATGGTGACAAAATCATTCATGGACACACCATCACTTTGAGCACTAGCCATGTTTGATACTATAGGATGGCGAAGTGAGGTTACTCCTGTGGAATTTATAGAGGGTTGGCGAGACATGCTAATTGAGAACAATTAAGATGATAGGATGGTGATGCAATCTGAGTTAATGGTGATATGACAAGAATTTAAGTTACATTCCCAATTAATTTCATGGGAGGAAAACATGCACGTGTGACAATTGTTCAATCCTCAATTGGTGAGGTATGCAAACCGTTTGTGATCAATGGCCATGAGGCGAGAGTTAGATCAAGAAGTGCTCAGGAATTGTTCGCAGTCTTTTCACTGGCAATATAATCATGATAGTTATTTATTATTCTCAGCCACCAATTTCAAGATAAATAGTTACACGGTAAGAAAGCGTTGATACAACTAATTGGTAACCATCAAGAAGGGAATTCGGCTCCTATATCTAAACGGGAGGACTCTTTGGTAGGGGTCCGACCTCTAAAATTACATGGTGTTGTAGTGAAGGAAGGAATGCTTGGTTTTATTTTCAATTAGCTAGTTTTCTGATTCCAATAGATGGTAATATATGTGTTATTGGTGGGATGTGATGTTAATTATACTGACCTATGATTCATGTATAATGTAGGATACATTTTCTATGTGAGATATATTCTACTGTATTTATTTCCTATATTGCAATTATGAAATCTTTCATCCATGCCTAGATTATATTTCATCATTAGTCGAATACAGTCTGTGAGCTATCTCATTGATGATCTTTAGGATTTACTTTCACATTAATTACATTTTTATGTATTAATGTTAGTTTCCTTATCGCTTTCTAGTTAAAAGCTACTCATCTTTCATTTATTTTACACGAGGGAGTTGTACCTCTCAATTCAGAGGAAAGCCACAAATGTAATTGTGGCCTTTCTAGAGCTATTAGCGAATAAGATATAGTGCTTATCGGGTAGA
>VDFB02345666.1:0-73364 GCA_007258455.2 Sequoia sempervirens | reverse complement strand
TCTGGCAGGGCTTCATGAATTTTTCAGTGCAGGAGATGCAAATGGCGTTGAGCGGTATGCCTCACCTGTTATCAGAGCATGCAAAGAGCTTTTGGAAGATGAGAGAACCTCCTTGACTCTCCTTCGGTCTCTTCTGAATTTGCTCACAGTTCTCTCAGTAAAATTTACACGACATTTTCAGTCTCATTTTGCAGATATTGTAGATCTGTTACTTGGGTGGGCCCTTGTACCGGATCTTTCTGAGACAGATAGATGCTTAATTACAGACAAATTTTTGCAGTTTCAAAAACTTTGGGCTGGAAACTTGCAGTTCTCAGCCAATTTGTTATCTAAATTTCTGGGAGACATGGAAGCACTGGCTCATGATGCTACTCCTGGAACTCCCCAGCAATTGCGAAGGTTGCTTGCACTTGTTTCCTGCTTTGTCATAGTTTTACAAGCCACAGCAACTGGTATGCTAGAAATGAACTTGCTTGAACACATTATTGAGCCACTTCAGGAAATGGTTCCACGTCTGCTTACGTGCTTGTTAATGGTTGCCCAAAATTTTGGTGATGCTCGATGGCTGAAGGAATCTTCCAGGTGCTTGATTCTATTGGCTGATATATTAAAGGAACGGTTTGTAAAATTTTACCCTGCTGCAATGGATGTATTGCTCCAATGTCTGGGAAAAAAGAGTGCAGTTGTTCCTGGTGCTAACGTACTCTCATCCAACAAAGTTCAGGCAGTGGTAAAAACCAACCTGCAGTTGATGTCTTCACAAAGACTTGCTCTTGAATCATCTGCGGTTCATATGGTCCTCAAAGTGGATTCTTTCTTTGCATATTTACGTTTGCATCCAAATCATCTTGTAACAGGGTTGGTTGCAGCTACTTATATTTTTCTGCTAAAGCATGGGTCCAATGAAGTTGTGTCACAGGCCATTGTTTCTCTCACATCAGAATTAGAATTACTCACAGGCCTGCTTTTGAATGCTCATTCTCCAGGAAATGATAACCAGGATATTCTTGGTGTCAAACAAGAGCCCAATGAGAGAAATTATGACCGAGTTGCAGTTTCTTTGTTTGGAAGGGTTCTTTCAGAACTTGAAATTTCAGCCTTGATAAGGTTTGATTTAATGGTTTTGATTAATTCTTTGATGGACACAGGCAAAGGACCTGTAGATTCAATGTCTGCAATCAACTATAGGTTCAACAGAGTGGAAGAATTTTGCAATTTTATCTTAGAAAAGATGAATCCTTTCAGTAATCCTTTTCCATGGCATGCAGATCTCCAGTTTGCACTTATTCAGGCTTTACACAGGCTTTCTAATTTCACTGTTTGTGGAAAAAATACGACCATTGAGGCACTTTCTAAAAAGCTTGAGGTTTCCTCTGAGTATAAGGGAAGCTCACAAATACCAGCTCAGAGAAGGAAGGAAATTAGCATGGCAGTATCCAATAACATAAATGTCTATGGCTTATGCATTGTCAAAGCTCTGAATGTCTCATCAGGTCTTTCTGTCAAGTTGGAAGCCTTGGACTGGATTAATAGCTTTTGTGAGAGCTTGATGACCATCAACAGTGAGGATCATTCTTTTCAATGTTTTTGTAATCAAGGTAATGAAGATTTTCAAACATGTTACCATACTGGATTAAGCAGGAATATATTGTTTGCAGTTTTAAGTGCAGCGTCTGATAGAGAGTTGAAAGTTAGATTTCGGGTTGCATCAGTGCTGGAGAACCTTTTGCAAGCCAAACTCATATATCCAGTATACTTAGCAGCAGTTGCAGATGTGGCCCTTGAAAAGCTGGGAGACCCTGATTCCTCGTTACAAATTGCTTTTAGAAAAGTTCTTTCACTGGTTGTCATTTCTGCGATGTATTTGGGAGGTTGTATTGAGATCGATGACCATAATGCTTACCAGAAAAACATGCCTTATGTCAAAATGGGTACCAGGAAATACTGGCATTGGAAGAAAGTGTTTGCAATCAAGCACTTTTCACAATCATCACGGCCACAGCAACTTATCTCTGTTTTGAACTATATTTCCCAGCGGTGGCAGGTATTTCCCTCTGGTTGGCTCCAACGTCTTGTTCTTAGCTATTGTGGAAATTTGAAGAGTGGGCTTCCAAAATCAAATAAAGATTCAGCTAATTCTGAAGCAGGTGGCCTGTGGATAGATCGTAATGTAGATGGTGAAATGCTTGAGAGAGTATGTTCCACCAACAATCTTGCTGCTGCTTGGTGGTCTATACATGAAGCAGCTCGACATTGCATCACCATTCGTCTTCGCACTCATCTTGGTGGACCCACTCAAACATTTGCTGCATTGGAGCGAATGCTGTTAGATGTCGCCCAATTATTACAAGTTGATCCTGGGCGACGTGAAGCAAGTAGTGGCACGGGCTCCCCAGGTGTTCATTTATTGCCAATGAGGCTATTGTTGGAATTTGTAGAATCCTTGAAGAAGCAAATTTATAATGCATATGAGGGTTCAGCTGTGTTAACAGCTGCACCTTCCCAAAGTGCTTTATTTTTTCGTGCAAATAAAAAAGTTTGTGAGGAGTGGTTTGCTCGCATATGTGAGGCACTAATGAATGCTAGCTTGGCAATCCAATGTAATTCTGGTGCAATTCATCATGCAGCAATACGTTTGCAAGATCTAAGAAATGCTGCTGTGTCAACACTAAGGGATATTGCACGAAGCCAAACGGTGGATAACTCACAAGGACTGAGAACCAAAATGTTAAATGATGTGCTCCGAGTCCTGCGCCACACGTCACTAGCCTTGTGTAAAGTTCATGAGTCAGATGCCATAGTGGGTCTCCAGACATGGGCAGCATCAACATTTGGTGCACTCACTACAGATGATAATCCACCTGGACAGAAAAGCATGGGCACCTCTGGACTATTTGGATGGATGACAGGGCTTGTACATCAAGCAAAGGGTCAATATGAAAAAGCTGCAGCTCATTTTACACATTTGCTCCAGTCTGAAGACTCCCTTGGTTCCATGGGAGCTGATGCAGTTCAATTTGTCATTGCACGTATAATTGAAAACTATGTAGCTCTTGCAGATTGGGAATCTCTAGACCACTGGCTGCAGGAACTGCAACTGCTTCGTGCTAAGCATGCAGGAAAATCCTATTCTGGAGCATTAACAACAGCTGGCAATGAAATGAATGCAATTCATGCTCTAGCTCGCTTTGATGAGGGAGATGTACATGGTGCATGGGGATACTTGGGCTTGACCCCACAGAGTAGTAGTGAACTTACAGTGGATCCCAGGCAGGCTATTCGAAGAAGTGAACAGATGCTATTGCAGGCAATGCTTCATAGAGATTCCAAGGAAGATGTGATAAAGATGGAAATAGAAAGGGCGAAGGCAATGCTGGAGGAAGCTTTGCTGGTTTCATCAATTGATGGTATGCATGAAGCAGCTGCATATGCTACCCAATTTCATTGTATTTATGCCTTTGAAGCTGGGTGCAAGCTTGTTGCTTGCCAGGATGAGTTTGGGGAGTTTTCCTCAGTATTTAGCTCTTTGCAGCAAGTAGTTCAAGTTCCAATGAATGTGATGCAACAAGATTGTCTCTTGTGGTTGAAACTCTTGCGTGTTTATCGTACTGTGCTGCCAGAATCAAAGTTAACTTTACATCTCTGTCGACAGCTGATTAGATTAGCTCGCAAACAGACCAATTTCAAAATGGCTCATCGGTTGCATCAACAGTTGTTGGATGGAGTTTCAAAATGTAATGAAGGCAAATTTAGTGAATTGATTTTGTCAAGCTTACAGTATGAACGTATTCTACTACATTTTGCAGAGGGGAATTTAGAGGAAGCTGTATCAGAGCTTTGGTCATTGGTTCGTTCTTACATACCTGTTTCTCCAGTGTCTGTTGTTTCTGTATTTGATAATGCAATGAAAGCCAAGACCTGTCTGAAACTCTCATCCTGGTTAAAGCAAACCTATTCAGAAATGCATTGGCCAAACTTCCTTACAAAGATGAATTTGGATAATCTTTGGTTCAAATCATGTGAATTTACATCAAATGTGGAGGAGGGATCCTCTTCAAGGGAAGCTAACTTGATGTCAGTCACTAGTTACGCATTGATTCTTGAAGAGGTTGTGGGTGCTTCTGTAAAGACAGCCACACTTTTGTGCCCAAACATGTCCAAGGCATGGCTTTCATATGCTTTGTGGTGTTATGATCATGCCAAAGCATCACTTTCAGGAGATCACCCTGTATTAAAGTCATGCCATTTGTCACAGATTCTAGATCAGGAGCTTTCTTCTGCAGACTCTGTTCTACTTGAGGAAGAGGTAATGAGCGTGCGAGCCATCATCATGAAATTTTTCCTGAAAAATGAGAAAACAGTGTCACTCAGTGAGGAAATGCAACATTGGCCAGACACTGAAGTACACAGGAAAAGTTCAATCATAAACTTTGTGGAACTATTGGTACAACGCATTGTTTATATCATGCAGTCTGCTGCAGGGGCAGCAGGAGTTGAAAATGCAGATGGGGAAAGTGCATCTTCTCTTTTATTTTCTCAACTTCATCGAGAAATACTGAAAATCAATCAAGAGATAGATTCATCTGTTGTCATGTCATTGATTAATGATTTGATGGACATATGGTGGGTTTTGAGGAGACGACGGGTATCACTGTTTGGCTATGCAGCTGGTGGCTTCTTAAAATTTCTTTCACTATCAAATAGGGTGCATATTGAAAAGCATAATTGGAAAAGCTGTAATTTAGAACTTGCAAAACATGTAAGGGAAGACTGTACTCTCAAAGCAACTTTGTATGTCTTACATATTCTTGTAAATTATGGAGTTGAGTTAGAAGAGACGATTGAACAAGGTCTTATGACAGTGTCTCCTGTACCATGGCAGGTATATTTCAGTGTATTTGATGATGGTTATTATTGTCACATTTATATTATTAATGCATCTGCTTTTCCTAGGATCATCTAATGATTTTGTATTTTCCATTTTGCTTCTTAGGACATAATACCCCAGCTATTTGCACGGTTGAGTACTCATCCTGAAAAGCAGGTTCGTAAACAGTTGGAAAGCTTATTGATGACATTGGCTAAGTTATCTCCATGGGCTATAGTCTACCCTACACTTGTTGATATCAATGCTTGTGAGGGTGAGCCATCAGAGGAGCTCCAGCGTATATTAGATTGTCTGGTATAATAACTTTCTTAAATTTTATATTTACAGCACCTAGTAGATTTTTTGAAACGACTGAAAATCATTTTATTTAGTTAGAGGAAACTTCATTTCTACAACACAACTGTCAATTATGCTAGATGCTCGAGAAAGTTTGTGCATATCTATGTCATAAAGCCAACCATATGATGATAACAATGACGAAGTTTGATGTCCTTTAGACCAAATTGGTTTGTAGGAGCCATAAAAGTGTAAAGACAATGCAATTCATTTCTATCCTTGATCTGAAGTGTAATCTTGGAATTGTCTTTGTTAATATCAACCTCCACTAGCTTCAAACTCATCTCAATTGCTTAATAGTTGTTTTGATGTCTATTTAAATTTAAACTAAAAATGCCAAATTTTGTTTGGATGCTGTTGTTTAGGATTATCAGGATATTTATTGCAAATATCTGCATAAACATGTCTCACACGATTGTATGAAAGACATGTTAGAAGAAAGCTTGCTTCTTTTTCTATTTCATTGTATGGTACTATGAAGGACATTTATCTATACTGGTTTCACCATATAACTCATGTGATTCAGTCCTTAGCCTTGCAATCATTATTTTGTTCTTGGAGATTACAACCTTTCATTGGTAGGTCAAATGTTCAAGTTTGTGGTTGGTGATGTTTTACAATAGCCTAGTTTTCTTTAATCTTAAACTCTTCCATCATTCCAAACTCAAAGGCTGGAAATTTCATTTGCAATTTTAGGTTTCATAATTCGAGTGAGTTAATTCAATTAAAAATTAAATACGCATGTAGGGTAAAGTTCATCCAAAGCTTGTTCAGGATGTACAACTGATGATTGTGGAACTTGGGTCAATCACTGTTCTTTGGGAGGAGCAATGGCTTAGCACACTACAAGATCTTCATGCAGGTAGCCTTTTTGGTCATTATATCTTGATGCTTGGCAATTTGCTTTTTAGTGTCAATTTTTCTTTTTGAGTCTAATTTTTTTCTAGTTATGAACAATGTGGTTTCTTGGTGGATTTTTCTACTGTCATCACTCTACCTATGAAAAGTTAATATATATTATCTTTATAGGTATTTTTTAGTTGATATTTTCTATAATCTAATTCTCAATCAAATGAAAGATGGAACAAAGATATATGGTTGTATTTGTCTAGCTCATTCTAGTACTCTGAAGCCTATGAAATACCCTCGCAAAAAAAGAGGTCAGAAGTAAAGAGATGGAGTTACGACAAGATCCCGTTTTTGTCACATCTCGATCCTATTAAAATATTAAATGTAATATTAATGGTCATCTTAGCTTTAGTTAGTCGTCAATTAACTTAGTTAATGTTTAGCAACTTCCATTTGCACTTTAGTTCGTTTTAGCTTCTTTCTATTTTTTGTTTTGCTTTGTTTCAATTAACGATTGTTTCCTTTTAGAAACATCGTCTTGTAAATTTCTTTATAAGGAGCTTTCGTCTCCTTTTGTAATCAAGAAATTATGAATATCAATTATCTTTTCATGGTATTAGAGCTCAGGCTCGAACATGATTAATTTTAGAAATTTCTAACATGTTTTTTTTTTTTCGCCGACTTTTTTTTGTTTAAAATAAAAATTGAAGAAATTTTTTTAATGTAGTTTTGAGAGCCAATTTTTTTTAAATCAAAGAATATTTTAGTGTAGATTTTTGAAGAAGATAGAAGCTAATTTTCGAGAATTTTTTTCAAGGGAAAATCGTGGGTTTTTTTGTGGAAATCGTGCGACTTCTTAAGGTGTTTTGGCGGATTTTCTTCCTAAGATTTGCGGCTGTCTTTTTTTCATGTAGTTTTGAGATGGGCTTTTTACTAGTTCAAAGGTTTTTTGAAGTCGTCCTTCAGCCTTTTCCGCGCAGGTTTTTTCTATTCGTGGGCACGCGATTGATCCATTTCATGGACGTGTTTTCCTTTTACTTGGTCGCGATTTTCCTTTTGCGGGTTTTCGAAAAAGTCACGAGATCTTCTTATGGCACGCGACCTCTGAGAATGAGCTTTTTTCAAGGGTTTTTCTGCCTCTTTCGCAGAGTTTTTGTAGCTACAAATCACAGGTGAGCAGAAAGGATTCGAAGGATTTTCTGAGTAAAAACACCCTGCACGATTTTTTTTGTCTGAGCATGTTTTTTTTTTTTCCGACACTTTTGCTCGTGATGTCGCGTCTTTCTGGGCAAATTTTCTAGATTTTCTGATTTGGCGACCTGCTTTTTTCATGTTCCTGGGTTCTTTTCTGATCTTTTTTGGCGAATTCATGATTGGTTTTGCTTGCAACATGAGGGTTTTGTCTTCTCTTGTATGGCGATTTCTCTACTGAGTTGTTTAGCACCATATTTTGGAGTTCGAGTTTTTTTGATGATTGGTATTTCTAAGGCGGATTTTCCAATCTGTTATGGACAAGATTTTTGAGAAAGTTTTTTGCTTTCATCTTAAGCATTTCGTAGAGTTTGACAGATTCGTGCAAAGTTTGCAAAATCAAGGGTTGAAATTTGTGATGGGTTCTTGAAGATCTGTTTTTGACGTTTTTTAGCTGCCTCCTAGAAAATTGAGGGTTTGTTGGCACGCATTGTTTATTTTTTGATGTTTTTATAGTTGGTCATTGGGCAGTTTGCGGGTATTTTAAGATTTTTTTGGCATTTCCATCATTGTTTCTGGACGATTGTAAAAATTGTGTTTTCATTGCAGCCTGAAGGGTTGTTTTTTGAGCTAGTTTTGACAGAATTTTTTGGGAATAATAAAAATTCTGCAAAGAGTTTTTTGAAATTTTTTCTATAAAAATTTTGCAGTTTTTTGAGGATTTTTTTCTGAAAAAATCTTTACTTTTTTAGAGTTTTCGAAGGTTTTTCTGAAAAATCTTATAGTTCGTGAGTTGTGCCAACTGATTGTCTAGAGTTTGTGCTAGTTGATCACAGCATTACCTCGTTTTTGGAAAACGGGAGGGATGGCGTCTTTGTCCAATATCATGTTGGAAAATACATAGAGGTTCAATGAAACATTCTACTACCTGGAAGCAACGAAAGCTCATTTTTTTCGAGTGTCGGTGTCTTGATTTGATTGTTCTGCGGGAAAGGATCAGTAATCACGAGGCGGTTATGCTTCTCCAGTTAGCAGTCACCGATGATATGTTTCCAGAAGAATTTGGGTAGACTAAGTTTATGTTTGTACGATGACCATTAAGGGAGGGTATTAAAATATTAAATGTAATAGTAATGGTCATCTTAGCTTTAGTTAGTCGTCAGTTGACTTAGTTAACGTTTAGTAACTTTCGTTTGCACTTTAGTTAGTTTTAGCTTCTTTCTATTTTTTGTTTTAGTTTGCTCTAGTTAACGATTGTTTCTTTTTAGAAACATTGTCTTGTAAATTTCTTTATAAGGAGCTTTCGTTGCCTTTTGTAATCAAGAAATTATGAATATCAATTATCTTTTCAGATCCTATGCTACATTTATTTTTCAGTAGATTGATGAGAGTCTAAGACTATTGGACATCATTTATGATTGTTTGATTATCTAGTATTTACATGTGTGTGATTGGAAACTTTGATGGTTAATCTTGATGCATTGAAATGAAATGGAAATAATTATCATATTGTGATTATGAGTTTAATTTCTTTTATGTGCTTCGGCTATGGGTTTTAAGGACTAACCTACTGATGTGCGACTAAGTGCGACTGAGTGCAAGTGCATGTCTAAGGCGAGAACATGGTTGAGGTAGGGGTATCCTAGCCGCTTAGCAATGAATAGTATGATGGAATCCTGAGGCATTCACACACTTGCGTAGTTGCATCCTTTTTCATTAAATAATTGCGTTTTGTTAATATGATTATGTTATTGTTTTGTGCGTAATGAATACGTTTTATGGCTATTGTGTTTGCGAAAATAATTTTATGTCTCATGATTTTTTTTTTATGTTTGTGAAAATAAATGTAAGTGGATAAATTAAATTAATTGATTTGCTGGAAAAATTGAAGATTTTATTTTCACAATAATTGCATAATTCATTTATACATATATATAAATAATAATAATAATAATAATAATAATATATATATATATATATTTTATTTTAAACTATTTTTAGAATTTATTAACTCACATATATATATATATTATATTATATATATTATTATATATATATTTTATTTTAAACTATTTTTAGAATTTATTAACCCATAATAATAATAATACTAATAATAATAATAATAATAATAACAATAATATATATGAGAGTTAATAAATTCTAAAAATAGTTTAAAATAAAATTACATGAAAGAAAGAACATAAAAATTAATTAAAGAAGTTATATATAAAAACTATGGTTATATGCATATACATATAACTCATCAGGGGAGCAAAAAGTGCCATCGACACCTGGGAATAAACATACTCGCGCCATTGTGAGGCGCTGCATTAGATTGGACTATCGACCCACGCACCATTCACCCATGCGCACCCTCATTGCATATCACGTGATCACAATCGGG
Organism: Sequoia sempervirens; assembly: GCA_007258455.2. NCBI lineage: Eukaryota > Viridiplantae > Streptophyta > Pinopsida > Cupressales > Cupressaceae > Sequoia > Sequoia sempervirens. The sequence continues at coordinate 63,696 of VDFB02345666.1, read as the reverse complement.
AGGTAAAATAGAAGTGACCAGGAGACGGATCTCAGATGGTGCAAAACCCAATGCTCATAATAGTCGGGACATATTGAGCCGAATGCATATGCAGGAGTCTGGCCTGTAGCTACATCGACGCAGGTTGGGAACATATTCTAATCTGATCTGGGCAAGTCCTTAGTCGTGAAATTCTTTGTACACTTCATTGCGTACTGGGATGCAATAAATAAAATTTCGAGTCTCTCCTGTGCGACTCGTGGGGTCTTTGGCGATTACCATCTCACCGGTCTGAGCATTATTTTTCCATATGATCATTTAATTATATTTTCGGGGGAGTATTTTTACTGTGTATCAATTCAATACTGTAACTTTCATTTCAAAATTTCAATTACTATTGCTATGTTGTGAAGTATGCAACGCTGTACGTTTTCTTTACTGTGAAGCATTAATCGCAAGGCGTCATACTCAATTCTGTTATTCCCATAATTGTCTTCAATCAATCGTTTTGTTGTGAAACCGTGCTAAGTATATTACAGTGGTATCAAAGCCTTGACCCTGCCAGCCTGTGGATCCATTTGGTGAAAGAGCATGGATTGGCGATTGAAATGCCACCCTCAAATAAGGGTCACAGATCTTGATCAAGAGCAGTATCAAACTGAAGCCTCTGAAATTTTGGAACAAAACCAAAGCATGTTTGATCATGCAAAGGCTTGTATTCCCCTTGATGAGTACTTGAGAGCACACGAGTCCTACTACTCCCACAAAAGAGGACTTTATGACTACATAAGACGGATGAAGAAAAATGAGGAAAAGATTAAAGAGCCAGAGCCAAAATGACAAAAGGAGGTACAAGAGGACACTATAATGAGGTATGATGATTTTGAGGTAGTGATTTTGAACAATAGTTTTTTCATTTGCACATGATCATGAGATAGAAGAGTATCATAAGGACGAGGAAGAATCTTGCCTTGTGGAGACATAAGAATTTCTTAACGGTACTTCAAAAGAATGTTTGGAGGCCCGAGGCAAAGAGGATTTGGTTGATTGCAAGAAACAAGGTTTCGAGGAGTATGTGAAGACTAAAGAAGACACCAAACTAGTCATGTTGAGTCCATATCACGGAGGTATGGTTTCATTTGATATTCCTTCATTGCCTTTGCGTCATGGTTTGGATATATTCGAGACAAATGTTGCCCATGCATATGATGATGAGCTATGAGGGTTGGATAAGACTGATTTGACATTACAGGATCATATGGAGGATAAGGAAGTCATAGCTGTGAAGGATCATGTGGTCGAAGTTTCTACTCATTGCTTTGATGGTGATCCCTCGATGGAGCATGATGATGACCAAGTGTCCACACATGAAGACCATACTAAGGAGGAAACGAACTTGAAGAAACAAGTAGAGGAGGTACAATCAGAAATGTTGCACGAGAGCATTGACGCACATCCTTTGAGAAGCTAACTAAGGGTCAACAAAGGTATGGTTGGTTTGACTCTACATCACTTTGATCATATTCATAAGATGATAGCAACTTTGTGTTGGAAGATTCTAGAGAAGCATGGTGATTTTGAGGAGTTGCATGAGCTCAAGGAATCCTTGATGGTAGTCAAGTCCAACTACCTATACTTGCTAGCAGATAGAAATTATCTCCTCAATTTGAGTAAGATATACTATGATGCTTTGAGAAAGGAAGAAGATAAGGTAGATGAGCATGGCGGAGAATTGAGCATAGCACAATCTTCATCTCACATAACAGGATTCCAAAGTCATACATAGACCACGTCCATGGAAGAAGACAACATGAAGATGGTCCAAGAAGGGATTATGGAAGATGAATCTGAAGGATCCTATGATGAAGATATAGGGACATATACACATGGTGATCATAGCGACATTATCACAAGGTACGAAGTCAATTCAGATTTTGATATGCATTCTAACTGTTGGCGTAACAACTAACACCTCTGGAGTAGAAGTTGTTATGAACAGCCTATGTACACTACGCAATGAGTGCTCTTCAAATTAGGAGGGGAAGCTCCCTCGTTGTGCTTTGACAAAAATACCTGCAAAGGAAAATAAGCTAAACTATGTCCTGTCTTTTTGTTTCAGCTGTAGAGGCACAAGGCTTTCTTGAAAGAACTTATACATTGCAGCTGGGTTTTTCTGGTTTTGCAGATCTACTAACTACAACTAAACTTAATCTATCCAATCTCCTCAGGAAAACAGAGCAAGAGGAAACGGAGCAAGGTTTGACTAACTGACGATAAACGAGTTTAGATTCTCTACCTGAAGGCAAGGTGGCACAACTATCATCTCAATCTAAACAAGCTTATTGGGCACAAACAGATTTAAGAATTTACCATGACAATCTTACGAAACCCTATGTGGCATAACACTTGATCAAAATAGTAAAGTCTTCACAAAACAGCTTTATCACCACAATCTCACGAAACCCTATGTGGCATAACGATTGATCACAATGGTAAATTTACACAAAACAGCTTTATCATCACAATCTCTTGGAACCCTATGTGGCATAACAATTGATCACAATGGTAAAGATGTTCAAAACAGATTAATCTAAACTATGGAAAGAATCCACCATTACAATCTCTTGAAACCCTATGTGGCATAACAATTAATCGTAATAGCGAAGACACATGAACAAATACCAAAAAGAGCAATATTGAGGGCAAGGTAGGCGCAGCATATATTTCTCTCTCAAGCAAAAGTTATTTACAAATGAGCAAAAGCTCTTATTTATATACATCAAGGTGTAGGGAACCCTAAAATCACCTTGAGTCATCTCAGCTTCTTGCAATGCATGCAAGATTCGCTGCCAAACCCTAATGAAGTAAACTATACGCTTAATCGGAAAACTACCATCAGTTAACCAAACATCTAATCTAAAATGGACAATTGTGCGAACATGCACGTCCTTATTGAAAGCGAGTTAACTGGAAGACTACCATCAGTTAACGTAAAACCCTAAATGAAACTCCAAGTAAATAAGGCAAATCTCAGAATAGATATGCATGTGATGACAACATCGAGTTAACTTGAAAGGGTAACACCAAGTTCAACTCGTGTGTGTAATGTCTATCCTGAGAGGTGGGAACTGAAGTTTACTATGTGTGATCTCGAGCAATCAATCCCTCAACGAGATTGTTGACTGTATCACTATTTGGAGCTATGAGACTCTGTCGGAGAATGCTATGTCGATGCAGCATGTCCTCACCAGCTGTAAACTGAAGTTCTCCTCTACTCCTCGTTGCCTCATCGAATAATGCTGACATGACTGTAAGCTGAGTAATCTTACAGCCAACGGTCTCCCCACTGAAAATGGTATGAATGAGTGCCTGAAGCTCTGACTGAACGTCGGTAAGCTCCACGTAGGCACCACCCTCGATCTGGTAACGGCACGGTAAGCGAGATACTAGAGTTCTCACAAACCGGAGTGCACTAGTGACGTGCTCTCTACTCTCAGCCAACTCTGATGCCAAAGTGTCTTCTATTTTTACCTTGAAAACCAACTGTGTTTTCCAAGAGTAGATAGCTTCTCTGTCCTCTGCATCTGTGACTATGTCATAAGCCACACTCAGGTGAGCAATCATAATCTCATCTCTGGGTTTGTTAATAGCCATATCTCGTTCCTCATCCTGAAGACGAAGACGGAGCTCTCGTGCATTGTACCGCAACTGATATAACTCTGTAAGCATAGCACGGCCTCTAGCAACGAACTCCTCCTCCCACTCATCCAAACGCTTGCCATATGCAACTAAGTGATTGAGTTGACTTTGATCCGCTAGAGGCTCAAGCATCAGTGGGAGTGTGGTAATGGCCTCTGGTCTATGTACAAGGCTAGAAATATACTGACGAAGCTGTCTGATTTCAGCCTTGAGGGCTGCCTTATCCTCTCCGTCCTTTAGTATTCTATCCCTGGCACTGTCTGTAGCAACTTATAGAAGATCAACCTGAGTCTGGCGTGTGCTGCGACCAAGGTTGACTGTGATAACCTCAAAATCCTGAGATTCTAACTCAGCTAAGTCCTTTCCCTGTGGAGGTACGGCAGTCTCAATGACAATCTCCATATCAGTGTTTCTCTCTACGTGAACCATGTTCTTGACTCTCTTATCTGGCGCATCCTGATAAATGTCATCAAAATTGGAATGATTAAGGACATAAGATGGCTGCCTCCTCTTCCTTCCTAGCTGAGCTTCGATCCAAGATTGGTCTCGGCTAATGCTACTAGAAGGGTCTGCACTAGCGACAGGAGGTACTGATGAGAGTGAGTGTGTAGAAGACCCACTGCGAGGTGGAGAGTCTAAATCCAATTCAATGTGAATTGGGATAGGTGACTGCTCTGGAATTGATATAGGAACTTGAGGTTGAACCTCAGGTACTGGCGGGCTCTGAGCTGGCCTCTGAACTGGCTCTGTGATAGGCTGTCTGTCAGGCTCCGTGTGTGTAACAGTGGCAAGCGCCTTGCCCTTTGAATTGTTTGGCGCTTGTACTTTCTTGGGAGGATTACTCCTCTTCTTTTTGTTAGATTTTGACGAAGAAGGTAACGAGGGATTCACCACTACTGGCGGCTTTGCTCTAGGAATACTTACCCTTCTTGTCTTCTTGCTGTCGAGGAAAAGTATACTGTTCTGAATAACTCTACTTGACCTCTCCTTGACCGTTGCATATTCCTTGGCGTACCAATCTACTGCTGGCAACGGTTGTGTATCGACCTGCTCTCTGAAAAACTGAGGAAGGACCTCTCCCTCATCATCTGATAAACCTCCCACATCTTCTGACAAGAAAACAAAAATCTGTGAGAGAGAGAAGCGCCATAACTGCGTCTGCGAACCTCAAGTCATCTGCGCAATTTGCCCAGTAATCCTCCATAGAAGGCTCGTGATATGTGCCTCCAGCCAGGCGAGCTGTATAATGACCTGAAAGATCATAGGCACGCGCTTCGACAAGGTACTTAAGATGATATTTCTCAAGCTCTTGTCCTGCGATCCTAGCATCAATTGCCGACTTGCACCAATACATTCCAAATTGAAAAGGAAAGTTGAGATGGTCTGTGTCTGAGAAGACGATGAACATCATGCATGTCTTAGGAATTCTTGAAAACTGTCTTATCCGAAGGATAACGTGGAAGCATAGGGATTTCCTGTAAACCCGTATACTCGGATGTAGGTGTATGTTGGGAACTGAATAAACCAATCTGCCCATCCATCCATCGCTGCCCTAGCAACTGCCGAGATACGAACGTGCAACTCCCGGTCCAAATTCCTCACTGTATAGGTCAAGAAAAGCCTCGTGAACACGCTTGAAATGACGTTCAGCTTTGGTGAACTCAAGTTGATCATAATACTGATAGACTTTCTGAACACTGAGAATGCCCACGGTGTTTAGTCCTCGGAACTGACCCTGATAAGCGATCAAGTACACGAGATATGAACACATATGAAACTCATGAGCAACCATGAAACCGGTGATTTGCCTGTGGAGAATATCGCTGATGAAGGATGCCCAGTCATAATGCTCCTGCCCAGAAATGATGCGACCAATAATGTAATACATCCAAGGCTGGAAAACATTTGCATGTGCTTGACCTGAGACACGATTCAGGAGTGTGATTAGAATCGCGTACTCATCCTTGTATTCAACACGACCCACATTGTTTGGCAATTTGTTCTTTGCTTGTTTTGACCATCTTTTTGCCATCTTCTTCTGACACTTGTCCATATCAACATCAAATGCCTGCGCACACTGCTCCATAGAAACAACTAGGTTGTTCTGGTGTTGAGGAATGCCAAAACTCCTCTCGATGTCCAAGGGTTTGAGACTACAAATGACCCGTCCGTCAACTGACACTATCTCACGAGTAGTAGGATTGTAATGCTTAATGCAAGCCATCACAAACTCAACACAGTGAACGGAGATAGGTATGGAAGCGGCCTCTAGTAAGCCAGACTGCTCAATATTCTGAATGATTGAACTTCTGATTTTGACAGGATCTAGCACTGCTTCTGGCAACACTTTGTGAAGATCTGTCTCGACCAACCTGAGAAAGTCATGAGTAAGGACTGTTTTGGTCCTGTATTTGTCATGTCCCCTTATAGTTGACATCTCTCGGAGCACAGGATTAGCCTATCATACGACCTTCGTAGGCTGATAGACTGGATAGAGGGTCATGTTGGAGCTTGGCTCAGCTTCAGTTGGCGGTTCTTGATCAATTGGCTTTCGTTCGGGCTCATTCGGACACTTCTTGCAGAAGTTGCTATTTTTAGCAGTTATTGGCAGTCAGTGTGGGACCCCTGCTATTTTTAGCAGTATGGATGGATTATGTTCAGAATCACTTCAGTGTTCGTCAGCTTCAGACGGCTTGAGCATCGGATGAATAATGAGGGAGATATTAATATTTGATTGAATTAATTAAATATTAATTAATTGGAGATTATAATATAAAGTTGTAATATTCAATATTACGACTTAAGTGATTTAAGCTGAGGGGTCGCCCATCATCAGAAAGGGGCCAATGGACGATTAAATTTATAATAAAATATTTAGCTGGAGACTATTGAAAGAAATGAAATTAAAAGTGCGAATTTTTAATGATTCCCTATTATTGAGGAAATCGCACTTTTCATGTGTATAAGCTATTTGCATTGGAATTCGAGCCATTATGTGATTATTGATAATTGAAATTGATCAAGTTTGGTCTGAGCAAGAAGCTTTATGGTTTCAGTCTCGAACTCATTGGGGAACGAGCCATCTCCATTGAAAGCAGTTCAGAGGGTGTGAAATAACATCTGATTTATTGCCAGCACAGAGGTTTCTTCATCCAGAAGAGATCATTGAACTTCAGAGATTATTTATTTACAGAGTTTCAACATAGGTTTTCATCTGGGAAGCATATTGCAATCAAGGCGCCTATTTTCTTCAGATCCAGAGGTTTCAGAGGAGGCCATACCTTTTATTTATTGCTGCTGCTGTATTCTGGCCGTACATTTCTGTACCTGGCCGTACCATTCAGAGGAAGCCGTACTTATTGTCTTCAGAGCAAAACGCCTCCAGTTTTGGCAGTCTGACTTCATTATCAAAGGCGCATATTCTTCTGGCAGTGGATTTAAGGGAGAGTGATTTGATATCTCAGCCGTACCATCATCTGAAGGTCATTTATTGCAGCCGTACTGTATTGCAGCCAATCAAGTTTTCAATAAAAACCATTGCTTTTTATATTGCATGTTAGAGGATCATTATTGTAATTGTTTCAGAAGATCAATCAATTGCTTGGCATCCATCTTAGCAATAGAATCTATTGTTTCCAGAGATATATTATTTTATTTGCATTTATTCTGTATTTCTTTTAAAAAAATCGCCTTCTTCATTATTTATGCAAAAATCACAAAAATAGTCAAAAAACCAAAAAAAACCTTCAGAAAATCATAAAAACAGTCAAATACAGAGAAAACGGGGAAACTAGGGTTTCTACAGTATTCAAGCTGAGTGAACTGCATTCTGAAAAATTAGCCTGTTGACTGTGAACTTGACTATGTTCTGACAAGATTTCTTGAAACTAGAGTTAAAAATAGCCTTTCGAAGAATTATTTTCAGCGAAAAATCCGAGATATGGGTTTTGTCCAGAAAAGGATTCTAAGACAACCCAGAAGGTCAGATTTGCGAAAATTCAACTTCTACTCGATCGTACAAAGATTTTTCACTTGAGAAAATTAGTAACTCAAGAATGAACGTTCTAAAGTTAAAAATTCGTGAAAAATCAAACGCACAAATTTAACTCGAGGAAATTATATGAGAATGATCCAGATACTGAGACTTGTAGAATCCGCCAATTTCAAGAACATGCACACTGTATTTTGAGAGAAATCTGAGTTTGAAGAATGAAAAAGACGTTTTTATTATATTCTTCTTCTGTGAAAATCGCTCAAGATTTCTTGAAATTGCTGATAATTGTGAACTTTGATCCTGCAAAAAGATATGTTAAGAAAAATCGCCTCTGGAAATTGATGTAGATTTTGCCTTTGAACTGGAAGAATTCGCCTTGTTTTGAAAAACCACGAATTTTCCTCTTGAAATTTGCGCCTTTATGAAGAAATGAAATTCGAATTTCTCTTGAAATTGTCTTGAGAAAATACGAATTTATAATGAATTTGAGGATTCGCCTTTTGATATGAAATTTGATAATTCGCCTTTGACCTCTGAAGGATTTGCGAATTTCTATTGAAACTTGAAATTCGAATATTGAAAGATTTGCGAATTGCTTTGAATGAATACACCTTTAAGATTTGAGGAATACGCCTTTGATCTCTGAAGGATTTGCGAATTGCTTTGGAAGTGTGCCTTTATGAGAAACCACGAATTTATCTTTAAAAATATGAATTCCCTTTGACAAAATTCGCCTTTGAGAATTACGAATTTGTTTTTGAAGTTGCTTTGAAAATTGATAAACTTCGATTTCTCTTTGAGGATATGAACTTGCTTTGAAAACACGAATTTCACTTAAGATTGAATTTGCTCTTAATGAAAATCGAATTTCCTCTTGAAAGCTCTGTGAATAATAATGAAGATGGCGCCATACTTAAATAAGAAGAAATTCGCACCAATTGGTAACTGCAAGAATTCAAAACCCTAACAAAAATAGAAGATCTTTGATTGGTTGCCTTTCAGTTCCACTGCCACTGACTGGAAGTTCGAATTTGAATAAATATAATAAAATATTTATTATCATGCATTTAGCAAAAGGCGCCAAAAATAGAAAATCGCCATCTTAAGCATATTTTGAACTTCAGTTGACAACTCTGTTGAAGCTTTGAGATTCACCGTCGAGCTTCACCGATTCCGAAAAGTCAACTCTTGAGCTCATAGGCGTCCATTTGCTCAAGATACTTCACTTTTTACTAACTCCCTATTTTATAGCTGACAGCACTGTTACGATTGGCCAACTTCAACACTGATTTCCGGATGACCGGGTGATGCTGAGACTGATCTGAAGAATTCATCGGAAAGCCTACTGAATAAGGAAGAAATGTCTACTGGGAGACACTACTGCAAAATCCATCGTTTAACCCCTTGAAAAATTTGGCGCCCCTGGTTAAATTGCTTTACGGGTTCCAGACTTGGCCATTTTCCTAAACTGTCATCTGACACTTCAAATGGCTGTTGACGGCGAATGGCGAACCCTGCTGACAGGAACCGAAGCTCACTGCATGACTGGAGATATTCTGCATCCAACGACTGTATGCACGACACCTGAAAGCTGTGTTAAGGGCCTCAAAAGAAAAAGCGCCCCTGGCTCTTAGTTGCACTGGTGTCATTTTGACGAAAGTCGAACTTTCATCCAAGTACTCTACTTTGACCTCTGATATCTGGAGTTGGGATGACCCGATTCAGGCACTATTTGTTTTAACGGACAGCCAGATGGGCCCACAAGATAAGTCTCTGGAGGTGACGAAGCAAGAAAACTGCTTCTAAGACCTCAAAAACTCCAGTGCGTATTTTATTTAAAATTACCGCTCCAGACTTGGCCATTTTCCGGATATCTTCACTTCGCAGTATTACACCAAAGACCTCGCACGCACGAGCGACTGCCAAATCCCGAAGGCTGACGGCTAGGCTCGTTGGATAGATAAAATGATTATGCTCAATAGCCGTGAAGACTTCGAACGCGAACGGACTCATTTGACAGGCCTAAAGGCTAGGCGCCTCTAGACTGTAGAAATACACTGAAAATTGTTTGTTGGTCCGCCCGTGAAATTACGTGCTTGGTAGAACTTCTGCCACGATCACCTGAAACGTCGGATTGACAAGCAGGATGATGCATTGCGGAGCTAGGCTAGAATACTACTGATGTTAGGATGACTTTGTCTGCAAATATTGGCATCTGAAGGGTCCTTTAAACCAGCGCCCTTGAGCTGTACTTGCACTGGGAATCAACGGAGAAGCTCAGAAACGTGAAAACTCCATTATAAGCTGATATTCAGACGACTGCCACCGGAGTTCTAAAAGTCGGATGACTGTGTTTGATATCTCGTTGGATAAGCAAACTAGTTGTGAATGGATTGACTGTATCTGCTGTCGAAAATGTCAAGATTTACCCCCTCCTTAAGATGGGTGCCCTCAGGCTAGAGGTGCGCTTTTGCCTGAAAGTGACAAAATTCTCATATCTGGAAATTTACGGATTTCAACTTCTGTCGCTATTTTCCGGAGCTGTGGATCTTGGAAAGCTAAGCTGGATAGCTCGTCGGATAGCCAGATTGATTCTGAATAGATTGACTGGATGCTTGAACATTTTAACCAAAATCTTAACCTTCAAAAAGTTGGGCGCCCCTGGGCTATACTTGCGATTTTGTGCTTTTTCCTGAGAAATCTTCATAAATTGATCACTGAAAACTTTGTCTCGATCACTGAAATGATCGTATGCACCATGAAATGTCGTCGTGAGATGCTCCTCCATCGTGAAATGCTCCATTCTGAGTCTCTGCTTCAGGTTCTGATCAATAAAACTGACTTTGACTGACAAACTATTGACAAAAACTCCATGCTTGATATTGCCCAAAACTGTGTTTTACATCATTTTAGCAATATTTAGACTTTTAAATGCAAAATGCCTTGATGAAGCAAAAAATTTGGTTTGGGTACAACACTAACAATTCATTGTTTTGGCATAGTCTTGAGGATGATTGGAAGAATCAGTTCAAGGTGACTAGGGATGAGGAGGTTCAAACCTTGTCTAAGTTGGATGGCACAAGGAGTGTCCTTGGGGATTTCATATAGAGGGCAGCTACGGGACAGGATGAACTAAGCATCAGCCTTAGAGATTTGATAGGGATGAAGGACACTATGGAAGGCACCAAATCGACATACTTACATTTGATCAAGGACAAGGACAAGCCAATTGAGTATGCGGACACAATGATAGCTACTTCCAGAAAGTGTGTGAAAGAGGTTGGACAAATTATGGAGGAGATTGATAGCATACAAGAAGACATTCTGCAACATTTTTAGAGGTGTATGACTTGTCATCAGGGCAAGCCATGGCATCTTCCATGTTCACCATTCATGATAGAGTCGGAGGAGCGAAATGATTGTTTAAAAATGGATGGCATAGTTTGCATTTGGAGGATCGAGGTAGGAGAATCTTCGCATGGTGGATACATTTTGGGATTCACTTGGGATCCGGGAGTTAGCATGGAGTTTGGTATGATCCATGACAGGGGAGTTCAACAGCCACCTTGTGGGTTCTTCACGAGGCCTTGGAATTCGGGGGTTGTTTGTTCATAGACGCATAGATTGTTTCATCACTATGAGCAAAGCAATGTTGATATCAGAGTAGTGCGGTGGACTTCACTATTGCAGGGATGGAGCAGAACCAAGTTCATCCACGAGTGTTGGTGGGACACCTCCCATGATGCTCCTTGGCATTGCTTGCGGACAGGAAATTTCCAGGACGGGAGGACAGTCATGTCCCCAATTTGGGACCGTTTGCAACTGGGCGGGAAAAAGCATTTGTAAATGTTGAATTAAAAATAATATTAAAATAATAAAAATATTTAAAATAATATTAAATAAATAATAATTTAAATTATTAAACAATAATATTTAAATTATATTTGTTGTCTGGCTGACTCTTTGTTGGCGCTTAAATATTATTCATCTGCTTTGTGGCTGACCTATTGGTTGGTGTTATGCATTAACTATATATTGTGTTCGTGGGCTTTGTTGGAGGATCATCGAATGAAGACATCGAGTTTGACAGCGTAGCTGGTCATTTCCTGGAGAGACGAAAATCTCTTCAGTGAGCGACAGGGTAGGACATCAATCCCCCTGTGTTTCATCCTTATCTGGCATTTCCGTTTATCATCCCTGCAATTTCATCTCGGCTAAGTCTATTCACTAGTGCAGATCGACTTGTCTGGAGGTAGCTAGGAGACACAACACTTGCGCTGGGTAGAAGTCCTCACAGTAATCCCTTCCTGGCCAACGTAACTCATCACAGGAGCAGAAAGTACCATCGACGCCTGGGAATAAACATACTCGCGCCATTGTGAGGCGCTGCATTAGATTAGACTATCGACCCACACACCATTCACCCATGCGCACCCTCATTGCATATCACGTGATCACAATCAGGAGGTAAAATAGAAGCGAGCAAGAGACGGATCTCAGATGGTGCAGAACCCAACGCTCATAACAGTTGGGACATATCGAGCCACAATGCATATGCAGGAGTTTGGCCTGTAGCTACATCGATGTAGCCTGGGAACATATTCTAATCTGATTTGGGCAAGTCCTTAGTCGTGAAATTCTTTGGACACTTCATTGCCTACTGGGACACAATAAATAAAATTTCGAGTCTCTCCTATGCGACTCATGGGGTCTTTGGTGATTACCATCTCACCGGTCTGAGCATTATTTTTCCCTGTGATCATTTAATTATAGTTTTGGGGGAGTATTTTCAGTGTGTATCGATTTAGTATTGTAACTTATCATTTCAGAATTTCAATTACTACTGCTATGTTGTGAAGTATGCAAGGCTGTATGTTTTCTTTACTGTGAAGCATTAACGGCAAGGCGTCATACTCAATTCTGTTATTCCCATAATTGTCTTCAATCAGCCGTTTTGCTGTGAAACTATGTTAAGTATATTACACATAAACATATACACACACACACACATATATGTATGTATGTATGTATGTATGTACATACAACCATATGTTTATGTATATGTAACAGAGCTGGTGTGCATATGTTATCAAACTAATTTTTTATGAATTAACTTGCAAGACATGGAAGTTAATTCAATTATTGCATAAAATGGAAATAGTTTCACATTTACAATTACATTTAGTAATGCATGACATAAGAACAGTAATGCATAAACCCTAATTGCATGAAGTAGAGAGAAGACATTAAAAGATCAATGCATGTTAAAACTAGTTGCATGTAAAGAAATGAATTGCATGTCAATGATTTATTTTACTATTACTATGCATGTAAAGTTGAAACAATGAAAGATGTACGATTGAACATTTGCATCAAAGAAAAGAGTAAATATTTAATTTTATGAACATTATGCATGTTATTGTTTTCTATTGTGTATTGGGTTTACCTTCCAAGATAGGGTGCTAAATATGGGCTAACAGAGAAGGACCTCTTTTCGAGATTTTCCGTTTATTTCCAGTGCTTTGGCCAAAGTCATGTGTTCATTAAAATAAATGAAATTTACCTAGCAAATTTATTTATATGTTTCTCTGCCATATCTTGATAGTAGGGCATTGCATATTCATGATAGAAATGCATGTAGATATATCAGGCTTGCATCGGGATTCCCTCTTGCTATTTGTTTCTAGGTTGCTAGGTACTCCGTGCAGGGTTGGGTATTCTTCATGTTAGGAAGAATTTCGAGGAACCGTAAGCTTCTTGGTTGGGTGGAAAAGCGCTTGAGCCATGTTCTTGTCTCTTGACTTGCGAATGACTGTGAGGGTCAGTGGCGGTCAAAGATTGTATTGTATATTGCTCACATTATTCTTGTATCATATTTGTTTTGTACTTCCAAATTGTATATTTAGATGACTATGTGGCATGAGAGCCTGAGTTGTATTCTTCTATAATGTATATTATGTGCTTTTACTTGGAAAACAACACTACACATATGAGGATGTGTTATGACATTTATTTATCTAATGAAGTTGCTTTATTTTATGTCCATGTTATGAGATAATGAGTTATATTTTATTTTTCGTGAGATTGTTTTGGGTCACAGTCCTTACTATTTTAGGTGATTTTCAGTCTTACCCCGAGTTTCCGGGATGGGGACGACAGGGGACGGCGGGACAAGTCTCAAAGTCCCTGATTTTTCAAGCCAATTTTGGGGACAGCTAGGGGACGACTATATAAAATATAGGAAAATTTAAAATATAAAGGGAAATTTTAAATATTCATATGAAAACAAGGATAAAGCATGCATATATACATTATAGAAACTTAGCATATAACATTTGTGTTAAGAATTCCTTGTCATAGCTGCCATATAGTTTTTTTTTCAATTATGATATGAAAATCAAAATAAAAAACACAGAGTACACTATTGTCGTCCCTTGTCCTTGGGACATCCTCGGGACGGGGATGGGGGGATTTAGACCCAGGGATGCGTCCCTGGGTAACACTGAATCCTGATGATTTTACTTTTAAGCCGTGGGTATATGACAATTTAAGAGAACTCATGTATGTATATTCTAAAGCTATTTTTGACCAACCAAAAACTAGGGATTTAAGTATGCAATACAAACAAACTTAAAATAAAAATCTATCCTTTTGTTTTTAGTCTAGGGCACAAGGTGATTCAACACTTCTACACTAGAAAAGAGTTTTTATATATTTTTAATCTACTGTAGGAAAATACCTAAAACAGCTAATTAATGCTTGCAAGATTCAACAAAACATGAAGTCCGAAAATTACAAGTATTGAATAAAACATATGTACAAATAACTATGAATTAAATATGAAGATTTGTATAGAAAGCTACAAATCTTCTTCTAAAAAAGTGTGCAATACAAAACTTGTAAAAATAATTAGATTGTAATTAACTCATGAGATAATAGAACACGAAAAACAAAGACCCTTTGAACAACAATTTTAGCAACAAGCACAAAAATTACTACTGAAATTTAAGTGGAAATGATATGTATTTATAAAGTTTACAAAACAGTGCATGAAAAACTAATGAAAATCTAACCAAAACTTATAATCTAAGAACAGTTAGCTTGCAACCAAACCATTCCCAAAATAGAATATTGTCCAATAAAATACAATATAAAACCAAAAATGGCTTTTTGATAAAATAACTCTCTGAAATAAAACCACTAGATAATGATCTAAAATCTCACATCTCCTAAAATAAGAGATCTCAAAAATAGAAGAATCCTCAAAAAACATATAAGGCCAAAAATAGAGGCAACTAAAAATAGATACTCAACAACTCCACTTGATGGCCCTGGTGCAGTAGCAACATCCTAGATACCCTGAAGGGACTCATGAACTTTAGATTCATCGGGTACAACCACCAAATCCATTTCAACAATATGCATTTGTAGCATTTGTCCAACCTCTGAAACTAATGTCTTTAATTCTACTGATTTTTCTTTGCCTTTATGGATTTGTATAGTGATTTTAGCCAATTCATACATGCTGCTGACATGTTGGGCTTTCCTAGATCTCTTTCTCACTAACCACTAAAACACACTGTATCTCATTCAGATCAATTGTCACGCCATCTTCCTCAAAATATTTACAAGGAATATTGGTCAGGGAATAGGAAATAAGCTCTTCTACTTTATTCAATTTCTTTTTGTTCATATAAAGTAGAACAACCTCATCTAGCATCCTCATAAAAAAATTGTATGACCCCTTTCCATGTAAAAATCTGTTTTTATGTAACTTATTTAACTATCTTAGGTTGTTGATAAGTTAAAAATTATATGCAATTTGTTCATAAATAGGAAGCTTATCAGACATACTTTTTCTCATTTCTGTAGTTTCATATTTTTCTTCATTTGCTTTGGTTATCAAAGTATATAACTTTCCCAACACCATAGTACCTTGTTGGCATATCTCATCAATTCAATGTTTCATATTCATCCCATGTATGACTAGCTGATCTAATTGCCTTTGCTCATTAGTAGACTCTAGAATTTGAGTCACAAGTCCTTTAGGGTTTTGAATGGGCTGCAAGAGGCAAGTTGTGAACCCTCAGAATTGTTTTATTTTAGCCTTCAAGGCTGTTTTGTCTTCTCCATCTTCGAAGACTCTTTCTTTAATGTTCTCAATGACATCCTCCACATATTTATATCCCCCAAATTAGCCCTGACTATTTGAACATCGGTTGGATCATCATCCTAGATTCCTGTGTAGTCTTATCTTGTGGGTGAATAGCTGTTTCCGTTACCAAATGACCATCAGTAGTTCTTTTCACTCTAGATTGTCTCTTGGGCATCATCAGTTTTGATTCTTCAATAATGGAGCAGAGTGTAATAAAGTTGATTTGGTAATAAGGTGAAATTTTTCTTTTTCTTCTTAACACGGATTTCACCCACTTTGGTGCTTTTTTTTCTTCTAATCTTGTATTCTTGAGGAATCTCTAATGGGAGAAGAAATGTCAAAGACAGGGGGGTAGTTTAGGAGAAGGAATGGTATTAACAGGAGATGTTGGAATTTGGGAATGGGGTGGAGATGGAACATGAAGAGGAATATGAGATTTCTGCTTTATGGATGTTAAGGCAACATCTTTAGGTATGTTAAAAGATTATGGTGTCATAGGTCATGAGAAAAGGGATCTGATCGGTGTTAGTTGTCACAAACCAAGGAGATAGAGTTTTAGATTAATCAACTGCAAGATCTTTGGACATATTCTTTAGGGTTATACCAACAAATTGTTTAGTAGTCATTTGACTATAATCTCTTATTCAGACCATAAATTCATTTGCACAATTTGCCCAATAGTCTTCAACATTTTGAAGATCCCTATATTTACCTCTCAATCTATCCACCATGAAGAATCTTGGCATTTCACCCATGATGAATTTGGAATCAATGGCATAATTATGCTTATATATGCTAAATTGGATTGAAAAGCCAACCTCTGAATTATATGTTGCCCTCTCAGATGAAATTGAACCTTTAAAATTTTCTGTAGGTATGCCATGATGAAGACTTTATCACTTGGATATTTTGGCAACATATAAGGATGTGATGTAAAACCAAATACCTTGATATAAGTGAAAGTCAAACTAAATTTACCAGTAGGCGCAATCCAAAATCACTACCTTGATGTGGTCTAAAATATGCACATTCGTATGATCATCGATCTTAATTACTGAAGGCATCAAGAAGACAACATTCGCACTCCTATAGTGTTTCAAACAACATACTCTAATTGTGGCCAATGTTTGACAAGATGGGTTAGTTTGTGTGGTCCACTATTTATTGCCTAATTCTACTTGCTTAGATATCATAGAGTAAACAATATAATAAATGCCAAAAACTAAAAGAATTCATAGCAGCAATTACACAATGATTTCTTGATATTTTTCATTCACAAGTTATACAAGTTTTGTTCAGTGAAATTCCATACACATGGTTCCTTGTTCTTGTCTACAATAAGAGTATATAAAGTGGCCGACGGTTACTGAGAACTACCAATTGTTGGCAACTTCCAACCATTTACATTTGAGAACTAATTATGCCAACTATAATTAAAAATAATAGAATTATTTTGCTAACTAAATCAGCCCCCCCAAAATGAAAGTTGTCTTCCAAACGATTGGAAAACAAAATTGGAAGACTGAATAAAATGAACTAAGGGGATGGATGAGAAGATGTCTGTTGTACCCAAACCAATTTTTTTGCTTCATTAAGGCATTTTGCTTAAAAAAGTCTAAACCTTGCTAAAATGATGTCAAATACAGTTTTTGGGCAATATCAAGCATGGAGTTTTGTCAATGTTGTGTCAGTCAAAGGCAATATCCATTGATTAGAACCTGAATCGGGGACTCAGAACAAAGCATTTCACGATGGAGGAGCATTTCACGACGACAATTATACCTTTGTATGGTCATTTCAGTGACTAAGACGAAGATTTCAGTGGTCAATTTATGAAGATTTCTCAAGGAAAAGCAAAATTGCGCCCCTGTAGCTTAGGGGCGCCCTTCTTTTTGAAGGCCCAGATTTTGTGGCATATGCTCATGAATACAGTCAATCTCTTCAGAATTACCCCAGTTATCTGATGAGCTATCCTGCGAGGCTATCCGAGACTCGTAACTCCGGTAACTAACGTCAGAAGTTGAAGATTCCAGAGGTTGCAGATTGTAAAAACTTGTCACTCTTCAACTTTTGTGCCCCTGTAGCTCAAGGGCGTACTTCTTAAAGAGGGGTTAGATCTTGGTGTTCCTGATTGTTGATGCATCTAATCTTTTCACGACTAGTCTGCCTATCCGATGACCTATCGAATGCAGTCATTCGAGTCCCAGAGCTCCGGCAGTCAATGTCAGAAGATGAGATTACAAAGAGAGTTCATATCACATAAATTTCTCAAATGGTGAAATTGCGCCCCTGTATCTCAGGGGCGCCCTTCAAAATGACCTCTGAGATGAAAGAGTTTGTAGATGAGGTTTTCTTGACATCTATGCTACTCCAGTCCGGTTTCGCAACGCACCAGTCAGCCTGTCAGTTCGAAATTTTGAAAGATCGTGGTAGAGATTTTACCAGGCACGTAAATCAGAGGGTGGAGAAACATGAGATATATATTGTAGCCTCTTTAGGCCAGGGGCGCCCAGCCTTTAGGCTTGTCAGATGGAGTTGTTTGCTTTCACAGTCTTCACGGGACTTGTGCGCAATTACTCCAGCTATTCAAATAGCCCAGCCATTAGCCTTCGGGTTTTGGCAAACGCTTGTACGTGTGAGGTCTTTTGCAAAATACTGAAAAACGAAGATAGCTCAGAAAATGGCCAAGTCTGGTTGTATATTCCATCTTGGTAAAGGCGCCTTTCTTTTTGAGGTCTTAGAAGCAGTTTTCTTGCTTCGTCACCTCCAGAGACATCTCTCGTGGATCCTTTTGGCTATGTGTTGAGACAAACGGTGCTCGAATCAGGCCATCCCAGCTCCCGATATCACAGGGCAAAGTAGGGCATCTGGTTGAGAGTTGTATTTTTGTCAAAATGGAGTTTGAGCCTTTTCAAGCCAAGGGCGCCCTTACTTTTGGGGTCCTTAATGCAGCTTTCAGATCCCTTGCATATATTCGTTGGATGCAAAATACCTTTAGTCACGCAGTGAGCCTGTTATCCAGTCAGCAGGGTTCAACGTTTGTCATCAGCAGCCGTTTGAAGTGTCAGATGGCAGTATGGAGAAATGGTTGTCTGACATCTGAAAATCAATTTAATCAAGGGCGCCTAATTCTTTGAGGTGTTAAATGATGGATTTTGCAGTGAGGACTCCCAGCAGACATTTCTTCCTTGTTCTGTAGGCTTCGCAATGAATACACCTACTCAGTCCCAACATCACCTGGTCACCCGGAAATCAGTGTAGAAGATGGCCAGTTGTAACTTTGTAGTCAGTTACAAAGTAGGAAGTTAGTAAAAAATGTGATATCTTGAGCAAATGGACGCCTGTGAGGACAAATGAGGACTTTTTGAAATTAGTGAAGTTCGCTGGGTGAATCCAAAAGCTTTACTTGGTTTGTCAACTGATTAAAATTATATTTATTTTTGCATATTTGAGCATTAAAGGGCGATTTTCTAAAATTGGCGCCTCTTTGTGTTGGATTTTCAAATTGCATGATAATTGAAAATATTATTATTTTTATTCCGGACTTCAAGTCAGTCTCAGTCCAAACTGAAGGGGTCCAATCAGAAGCTTTCTATTTCAGTCGAGGTTTTTAAATCTTGCAGTCAGTATTATGGTTCGAATTTTCTCTATTTATTCATGGCGCCTATCATTAAATATTCATCCAGCTTAAGCAAAATTCGTATTTCTTCAGAGCAAAGGCGAATTCTCACAGGTTGGGCGAATTTATCATCAGCAATCAAAATTAGAAGCATCAAACAATTCTTTTTGCAGGTTCAAGTTCACATTCATCAGCAAATTTGAAGAATAGGGGGCGATTTTCATAGAAGAACATAGAAAAAACGTCTTTTTCCTCTTTGATTCTCAAATTTCTCTTAAAATTCAATTCGCATGTTCCTGAAGTTGGCAAATTTTGGCAAGTCTGATCATCTGGATCGTTTCTATATAGCTTCCTCGAATTAAAATCACGTGCTTGAATTTTTAGGAATTTTTAACTCTAGAGCATCAGTTCTTGAGTTTCTAATTTTCTCAATTGAAAATTCTTTGCATGGTCGAGTAGAAGTCAGATTTTCTCATTTCTGACGTTCTGGGTTGTCTTAGAATCTTTTTCTAGACAAAACCCATATCTCAGATTTTTCGCAGAAAATAACTCTTCGATAGGCTATTTTTAGCCTCAGTAGGCTATTTTTAGCTTTCCAGAAATCTTGTCAATACATAGTCGAGTTCACAGTCAACAGTCGAGTTTTTCAAAATGCAGTACACTCAGCTCGAATACAGGACCAAATCAGTCCTTACGGCTTCATCGGGATAGTTGAGGCAAATCTCCACAAGGTGCTGCCAGAGGCAGTCCTAGATCCAGTCAAAATCAGAGATTTGATTATTCAGAACATTCAATAGTTCGTGTTATTAGAGGCCTCCTCCATACCTATCTCGGTTCATTGTATTGAGTTCGTAATGTCTTGTATTAAGCATTACAACTCTGCTACTCGTGAGATAGTGTCAGTAGTGGACGAGTTATTTGCAGTCTCAAGCCTTTGGACATTGAAAGAAGTTTTGGTATCCCTCAGCACCCGAACAGTCTGGTTATTTCTATGGAGCAGTGTGAGCATGCATTCAACGCTGATGTGGACAAGTGCCAGAGTAAAATGGCAGAACGATGGTTAAAGCAAGCGAAGAACAAATTGCCAAACAATGTGGGTCGTGGTGAGTACAAGGATGAGTACTCGATTCTAATTACACTCTTGAATCGTGTCTCGGGGCATTCACATGCAAATGTTTTCCAGCCTTGGATGTATTACATCATTGGTCTCATCATATCTGGGTAGGAGCATTATGACTGAGCATCCTTCATCAGCGATGTTATCCACAAGTGGATCACCGGTTTCCTAGCTGCCCATGAGTTTCACATGTGTTCTTATCTCGTGTACTTGATTGCTTATCAGGGTCAGTTCCGAGGACTAAACACCGTGGGTATTCTCAGTGTTCAGAAAGTCTATCACTATTATGATCAAGTTGAGTTCACTAAGGTTGAATGTCACTTCAAGCGTGTTCACGAGGCTTTCTTGACTTATACTTTGGGAAATTTGGACCGGGAGTTGCATATTCGTATCTCGGCAATTGCTAGAGCAGCGATGGATGGTTGGGCAGACTAGTTCTTTCAGTTCCCGACATACACTTATATCCGAGTATATGGATTTACAGGACATCCAGCCATGCTTCCACACTATCCTTTGGATAGAACAATTTTTATGGAGTTCCTGAGGCAGTTGCATGACGCTCATCATCATTTACGTCGCAAGCATAAACCAGCTGCCAATTTTCCTTTTCAGTTTGGAATATATTGGTGCAAGACAACAGTTGATGCCAAAGCTGCAGGACTAGAGCTCGAGAGGTATCATCTCAAGTATCTTGTTGAGATACGTACCTATGATCCTTGGGGTCATTACACAGCTCGCCTTGGTGGTCGCGCATATCATAAGCCTTCCATGGAAGACTATTGGGCCAATTGCGTGGATGACTTCGAGGTTCGCAGACGTAGCTATGGCCACTTCTCTCTCTCACAAATTTCTGTTTTCTTGTCAGAAGATGTGGGAGGTTTATCAAATGATGAGGGAGAAGTTCTTCCTCAGTTTTTCAGAGAGCAGGTTGACACACAGCCATTGCCAGCAGTTGATTGGTACGCCAAGGGATACGCAACAGTAAAGGAGAGGTCAAGTAGAGTTATTCACAATAGTATACTTTACCTCGACAGCAAGAAGACCAGGAGGGTAATTGTGCCTAGAGCAAAGCTGCCAGTGGTGGATCCTTCGCTACCTTCCTCGTCGAAACCTAAACAGAAGAAGAGGAGTAACCCTCCCAAGAAAGGTCAAGCGCCAAACAATTCAAAAGGTAAGGCGCTTGCCACTGATACACACATGGAGCCTGTCAGACAGCCTGTCACGGAGCCAGTTCAGAGGCCAGTGCAGAGTCCACTAGTGCCTGAGGTTTAGCCTCAAGTTCCTATACCAGTTCTGGAGCAGTCACCAGTCCCAATTCATGTTGAATTGGATTTAGACTCCCCATCTCGCAGCAGTTCCTCTACATATTCACTCTTGTCACAACCTCCTGTTGCTAGTACAGATCCTTCCAGTAGCATTAGCCGAGACCAGTCTTGGATTGAAGCTCAACTGGGAAGGAAGAGGAGGCAGCCATCCTATGTCCTTAATCATTCAGATTTTGATCAGGTTTACTAGGATGTGCCAGACAAGAGGATCAAGAACATGGTCCACGTAGAGAGGAATACTAATATGGAGATCGTCATCGAGACTGCTATACCTCCACAGGGGAAGAGTTTGGATGAGTTGGAATCTCAGGACTTCGAGGTTATCACAGTCAACCTTGGTCGTAGCACACGCTAGACTCAGGTTGATCTCCTACAAGTTGCTATAGACAGTGCTAGGGATAGAATGCTGAAGGACGGAGAAGATAAGGCAGCCCTCAAGGCTGAAATCAGACAGCTTCGTCAATACATTTCTAGCCTTGTACACAGGTTAGATGTTACCGCCACACTCCCGCCGATGCTTGAGCCTCCAGTAGAATCGGGCCAACTTAATCATTTGGTTGCATATGGCAATTTTGGAGGAATGGGAGGAGGAGTTCGTTGCTAGAGGCCGTTCTATGCTTACAGAGCTATATTAGTTGCGGTACAATGCACGAGAGCTCTGTTTATGTCTCCAGGATGAGGAGCGAGACATGGCGATTAATAGACCCCGGGACGAGATTATGATTGCTCACCTGAGTATGGCATATGAATCAGTCACAGATGCAGAAGATAAAGAAGCTATATACTCTTGGAAAACACAGTTGGTTTTCAAGGAAAAGATAGAGGAAACAATGGCGTTAGAGTTGGTTGAGAGTAGAGAGCACGTTACTAGTGCACTCCGGTTTTTGAGAACCTTAGTATCTCGCTTACTGTGCCGGTATCAAATTGAGGGTGGTGCGTATGTTGAGCTTACTGATGTTCAGTCAGAGCTCTTAGCTCTCATTTATACTATTTTCAGTGGGGAAACCATTGGCTGTAAGATTAATCAGCTTACAGTCATGTCAGCGTTGTTCGATGAAGCAACTAGGAGCAGAGGTGAACTTCAGTCCCAGATCACAATTGGTGAGGACATGCTACGCAAGCATAGCATTCTTCGACAGAGTATCGGAGCTCCAGACAGTGATACAGTTAACAATCTCATTGATGGATTGGTTGCTCGAGATCACGATTAGTAGACTTCAGTTCCCACCTCTCAGAATAGACATTACACACAGGAGTTGAACTTGGCTTTACCTTTTCAAGTTAACTCGCTGTTTTATCTCATGCATATCTATTCTGAGATCAACTTTATTCACTTGGAGTTATATTTAGGGTTTACGTTAACTGATGGTAGTGTTCCAGTTAACATGCTTTCAATAAGGACGTGCATGCTTTCACAATTGTCCATTTTTAGATTAGAGGTTTTGGTTAACTGATGGTAGCTTTCCAGTTAATTGTATAGTTTGCTTTATTAGGGTTTAGCAATAAATCTTGCATGCATTGCAAGACTGTAGTTGACTCAAGGTGATTTTAGGGTTCCCTACACCTTTTGATGTCTATAAATAAGAGCTTTTGCTCATTTGTACATAACTTTTGCACGAGAGAGAAATATATGCTGTGCCTACCTTGCTTGTAATATTGCTCGTTCTGTATCTGTTCATGAGTATTTACTATTGTGATAAATTGTTATGACACTTGGGTTTCATGCAATTATGATGGTGAATTCTTGCTTTAGTTAGATATAGTGGCTAGTTGATCGTAGATTGTATGCGTGTCTCGCCTATGCAATTTATTATCCTAGTTGGCTATCCTTTATGTTATGTGTTCAATAAACTCGTTCAGATTGAGTTGATAGATGTGCCACCTTGCCTTCAAGTTGAGAATCTGTTCTTGGTTATCATGTGATGTGTGTGAATAATAAACTTATTCAGATTGAGCTGATAGTTGTGCCACCTTGCCTTCAAGTTGAGAATTTGTACTTAGTTTATCGTATATTGTTGTTTCCAATAAGCTTATTCAGACAAGCAGATAGTTGTGCCACCTTGCCTTCATGTTGTGAGTCCGCACCTGGCTTATCGTCAGATAATCATTCCCGCTCCGTTTCCTCATGCTCTAAATTCTTGAGGGGATTGGATAGATAAGTTACTTAGTTTTGAGTGTTGTAGTTAAGTCTTGTGAAACTAGAAAATACTTAGCTGCAATGTATAGAATTTTCCTTAAACCTTGTGCCTCTTACAGCTGAGACAAAAAGACAAGATATAGTTTAGTTTACTTTTCCTTTTCAAGTACTTTTGTCAGCACAACGAGGGAGCTTCCCCTCCTAATTTGAAGAGCACTCATTGCGTAGTGTGCATAGCTGTCCGTACCAACTTGTACTCCAGAGGTGTTAGTTGTTATGCCAACAATGTCCTTGAAGGTGTGTAAATTGAGGAGGATGGAGTGGACTGCTAGGAGATGCCCTTGCACAATTGATAGAATTCCTTTGTGTGAAGCTTCAGATGATGGGTTGCTAAGAGTTCTAGTTCCCAAGTGGCTTTCACTAGTTGAACTGCCTCAGCCAACTGGCGCATGGTCTTCTCATTTTCCAGCTATAACTTGGCAAGCTGCTTATCTTTATCCGTGAGCTGGCTATCCTTCTCTGTCAATTCTTTTTCTTTTGTGGTCACTTTAACCTTCTTAATTTCAATGATGCGTGATTGCTAAGCTAATTGGTCTTGAAATCTTTGGGTTAGCTCATTTGCTTCAACATGTGATTGTTGTGAAATCCATATTGGTTCACCATTCATCCACACTCTCCATAAGCTGATTGTGGGAGACCAAATGGTGTTGCAGTAGATAGAAAACTTCCCAAAATATGGTCTCCATGCCATAGAGAGCTGTAAGTACCTTGCCATCCCTCCCCCAAATGAAGGTGCTATCCTGTCAGGTTGCCATGTTGTTTTCATCTCAAGAGTTTGTTAGCTGGCCATCCTTCGGAGAGTAAGATTCTTTTGAACTCCTCATGACATCCTTCCTCCATGAACTTCAGGATTCGGCAAGCCTCTTGCAAGACCAGGGGGAATGAGTGATATCTAATTGTTTGCCAATGTCAACTACCTCTTGCATAACCACACCCATTCATTCGAGATCTTGAACATACCTTTGAATGGTACCCAAGGGGTCTTGAGGATCAGGCTTCCTAATTTGAATAGTTATTTCCTCAAGACTATTGGAATCTTCGTCTTGAGTGGGTGAATTCGTAGGTAAGTCTATGAGCTGCTCTTGCATCTTCAAAGGTTGTTGTACTAGAGAAGGACTACCAACTTGCAGAGGCTCAACGCTATGTGCAGTTTCTTGGGTGGAGCATGATTGGGTACTCTCACTAGTGGGTTGGGCCACCACAGACTGTTCTATTTTTTGTGGAGGGCTTAGTGGAGGGTATTCCTTTATATCAATAGGAGCCCATAGTAACTTCAACCATTCATCAATTTGCTTAGAGGTCTCAATTGACAAGTTAGTTGGTAAGTCAACTGGAAGTGATGTAGCAAGAATGTCATTGGCTATGGAAATGGGCTCCATGGTGGGAAGGTTTTGTGCAATTGGAGAATGAGCCTCCATTGTGGCTTTGTTGATTGTAGAAATAACTTCGATTGAAGGAATGTCCTTGGATGCAATGTTTGAAGTGGATTTTGGCAATTCAATGTGCTCCTACTCTTCTTTATTACTATCCTATGCTTCACTAGATGCGTCCCTATGCTTTCGTTTTTTTATGTGCATGCTTGACTTCCTCCCCTGATTGAGCCTGTATACCCAATGTAGTCCATCTGAAGACGGTAGGCAAGGAGGATTCGTATTCAAAAATTGGTTGGAACTTGCCCAATTTTTTTGAAGGAACTTGGGCAAGAATGGTGTTAAGAAATAATGCAATGGCATGTTGCGTCATATAAAAAGCCTTTGCTTCAAGGATAAGAACACCCGTATGCTTTTTGACAAGAGCATCGCCCGGATGTAAATTTTTCCTTCACTTAGGCTGATCATATAGTCGAACATCTAGACAACAATATCCGATGCTTGGCTGGCACCCATCAACCTGCATTTAGTTAAATCCATTATGCATCGCCATTTAGCATTTGTTGCCAACAAATGCTTTCATAGCCCTCTATTTCTTGAATGTCAAATGGTATCCTTCTCTTACTACATCAAATTTGTTCTACACAACTTGTGAATGGATGCTTCCTTCTGTCTTGGTGTTATTTTTATAGTATGTTTTGATATAGTTTCTCTTGAACATGGTATGCCATGAACCCTCTGAAAGTTTGCTGGTTAAAAGGAAATGGTTACAAAGCAATTCATCTATTCTATCACTGATTTATTTTCTTGCCGATTATAGTTGGCAAACATGAGTTTCAAATATGATTCAAATTCATGGTAGCTGAAAAATGGAATTTGGACAACCTTGTCTACTTGAGCATGCTATAATGCAATCTTTAATGGATGATTAGCTAGCTTGTTAAGGCACTATGTTCGACATTCAACGACTAGCAAGCTTTCCCAGGTGATAGAATCAACTGTATTTTCTTCTTCTATTGCTAGTGGCTGCTTCTTCCCTTTGTACCTTTCTTTCTTGTTGAAATCTTAGGCCTATAACGATCCATTTCTCTCTTTCCTTTCTTTGCTTCCATGTTGTTTGTAGATGCTTGTTGGATTTTTTGAATGCTTGATTTAACCCGTGTGGCATAGTTTTTTTTCCACAAAATTGTTATAATAACAAATTGTCTGTATAACAACCTGTGCTTTACTTAATCGTGCAACCTTCACCCATCATACCACATAGGTAATTACAGTCTGCTGTACCCTAGTTGCAGAAGAATTACCGTACCTTATTGCTTGATGTATATCTCTCCTCTCACTGTATGCTTTAAAGTTTTGCTGGTTGTACTAGTTGTACGACGGAGGAGTGGTGACTGAGAGACCATATTATGCAAAAAATAATTGAGTAGGTCGTACGATGGAGACTGATGGTGAGTTTCATATGAAGCACATTGATGCAACATGCTCTATGAAGCGGATTGATGGTGTCATGTGCTGAGAGTGCCTTATGATGTACCTTGATGGATATTGTACGATATACCCCAATATTAGTTGTACGCTACAAGATGATTGAAACTGTATGGTACAAAGAAGGGATGAATTGCTTGAAATGAATTGTTGTATGGTGTAGTTAGAGAATGGTTGTACATTGCAAAAGAGTGAGTCGCCTAAAGAGAATTGTCATACGATGCCAACATAAGTCTTCATCGTCCGTATGTTGCACACAAAGAGTCTCATGAAGGGCCATACAGTGCAAACAGAGAGTCTCCTGGAGGGCCATATGGTGCAAATAGAGAGTCTCCTGAAGGGCCATACAATGCAAATTTTGGATGTCTTTTTAAGTTGTATGCTACAAATTGATGCTAGAGGCCGTACGTTGCAAGGAAGGGAATTTGTCTTAAGTCATACAGTGAGGGGAGTATGTAAAGGCCATCGTACGGTTTGTAAGTTACTTTCATCTTCTTTTTGTACTCCCTTCATTGATTTATGCTGTATGCTCTTATGTTGTATCAAAGGATGTCATCGTATTGGGTGGGAGGGCTATTGTACAATATAGAATAATGTTTTCCATATGTTATATCTGGGATTTTTATTATTCACTTGTTACATTTAATTTTTCTATATCACATTTTTGCTTTTTCCAATATGATTTTTCTTCATTCTTTGATGTCTTTATTTTTTCCTTTTAACTTTACTTCTTTTTGTTTTATTTCTATTTCGTGCCTTAGTGTACAAGAATCGTAAGGTTGTTTATAACATTCATTTGCATGAGCACACGATTATACTGAGAGGTGTTTGAGTCAGTATAATAAAAACTTTTACCAATTTAAACTTAATTAATCATAACAATAATAACAATGCCAAATCTTGACAATTAAGAACTCAAGAACACCAAGATTTATGTGGAAATCCTTACGAGAGAAAACCGCGGCAAAAATATTGCTTTTATTAAATTTATTTTTACAAATTCTAGAGACAACAACCCCTCATTCAATTTGTGAGCACCGACCCACTAGAGGCACCAACCTACCAATTCCTCAATGAATTATATTGTTCTCCTTTACACAAATCTGATCAACAATGATGTTGTCTTTTCTTTCACAGATCTGATCACAAATAATGTACTCTTCCCTTCCACAAATCTGATCCAAATCATGTACTCTCCCCTTCCACATATTTGATCCAAATTATACACTATCTTCTTTTACATACTGATCACATACATGTCAAAGCTTCCTTTCAAATCTGATCATAAATAATATCAATATCTTCCTTAAAAATCTGCTCATATCATCTTCTTGCAATCACACATACTTCTCTTTAAAATAAATCTGATTTATACTTAATATTTCTGCTCCTTTTCTTCTTCTAGATCTGCTCTTCAAATTAAAATTACTTCATTGATTTCTTCTTATCATTCTGCTGTAAATTCTTCATATAAATCTGCCTTTTAACTTTTCACAAATCCATCTTAAAATCTGAGTGTATTCTTCTTAAAAATCTGCTCTTCATACACTTGGATCTGCTGGTTTATTTATGATATCGCACTTGTTCAACCCGCTTCATTCTTCCTCTCAAATTTTAATCATTATTTATATCGCCATGCTTTTTGGAGAGAGGTGCGATTCTATGAAGGGAAGCATTCCTTCCCAACATACATGTCTCTTGATTGCTGCCTCATGTAATTATTTCTTTAATAGAAATAATTGCTGCCCTTAAAATTCTATTCACATCTTTTTTTTTTTAACGAATTGCTACCTCTTCAATAGGCGACTCCACTTATTAATAAATGATCGCAGCTTTTTAACTTTCCTTTATTAAACTCCAACTGCTCACTTTTGTCTTATGTGGCTTTGGCCTTATATGACTTTGTTTTATTCTCCTCTTCGTCTCTTTCTTGCCTTTAGGAAACAAACTCATTTAATCGCTGCTCCTTATTAACTATTGGTTGTTTATTAACCCTTTAAACTCTTCCTTTTATTAACTATTCACTTCCTTACATAATTGCAACTTCTTAAATATACGACTGCTGTCTTTATATTAATTTAATCACTGCCTTTATATATATATATATATATATATAACTCTTGTCTTGGGCGACTAAATACAAAGTGGTCTTTTATAGTGATAGACTTCCTCATGAGGTCGGCTAAGTGAATATGCATCTTTAACCATCAAGAATATCGATTAGTGGTCTATGGCCATTTATGATTTACTATTTTTTCTATTGACAAAATGCTTATCTTGGCAACAATCTCGCTTATGCTACTTTGACATCAATGACAATCTCCAATAATCTTGCTCTTCCATCTTTGACATCAATGATAACATTGTCTTCTTACCTTTGACATCAATGACAATATTTCCAACAAAACAACTTTCGATGTATTTCAGTTCAAAAATCTTGTCAACCATATGATTCGTCCATTTCTTCATTCATATTTTGGTGAGCATCAATAAATCTTCCTCCTCGTTGTTGGCACCATTTGACTTCATCCCCTTGTATAGATGGGTTGGCTACAAGATTGTGTATTGTTCGCCAAAGATTGTTTGTGCATGGTGTTATTGGCGCTAGCATTAAATTATTCTTCTTTGTGTGTTCTCTTATGGCCTCATCATCATACCCTAATTGCTTTGCTACCATGTAATATTCGACCCTTCTTGTAAGCATATCCGATGGGTAGGACATTTGAGCAATTTTTTTCATAAATCGTCAATAATAGCCGACATGGCCTGAGAATGATTTAATTGCTACAATTGCCCTTATTTTATCTAGGTCAATCTTTAATCCTGCTTTACAGATTGTGTTTGAGTAATTTACCTTGCAGTACCATGAATCAATGTGTCTTCGGATTCAAGGTTTAATTTCCTTATTGTTGGTTCCTTGTACTTTATATCTTGTCTTGTTGAAAGTTATGGGCCAACATATCTTCTAGTTTGGTAACTCCCCCTTTGTACTCCTCATACTCAAAAGGGAACATACAACCTGTTGTCACCGGATTGCTTTATTCCTCTTCAATATCCCCTATCTGTAACGTATTATAATCTTACTAGAATATTTCAAAATCTCTAGTTGCCAGTGAAAGAGTTCGTTTAAGGAACTTGTTTCGACTTTTGAACAATGTTGGAGGTCAAGTACCCCTTCATCATTTGGCTCCATGCAATCCCTCTCTTCTTCTACCCATATCTCTCCTCCCTTCGACTTTGAATCAGAGGAAGCAACCTCCTTGCTCATTACTTGATTTCTCAAGTCAGTGATGTACTTTCTTCCTTAATTCTTATTGATAGGGTGTTCTTTCAGTTGTGATCTGCCTTGGTTGCTATCAACTATCCTCTCCCCAATAGTGCATTATAAGCTTTCTTCTCTAAGGGGATAACCACAAAATTTAACAAGAATTGTTGAGTCCCGATCATTACCTTTTGTACCATTAGTATCCCTAATGGTTTAATTTTGTGCTGATCTACTCCTACTAGTTGGAAGGTCAGTGGCTAGAGGGTTGGTTTCCCCAAACATTTCCATGTATCTTCGAGCAATACTTTTTGCCCTCGATCCTTTATTGATAATTGTATTTGTCAAGGTTTTCCCGAAGATATGCATATGCACAACATCCGGTTTCTTCCCCATGTTTATTGCTAGTAGCATCAGATCAATGACTTACTCTTTGTGTGGTGGTGGTTCTATTATTATGTTTGGACTTGTACATTCTTGTGTTTGATTCTAGTCATTCCCTATTGTATTGGTGATTGCCACTCTCACTTGTGTCATATTTTGTAGGATATCTGTCATTCTTATAGGTAGAGTGGTTTGTAACACTTGCCTTACAATATTTTTATTAGATTTTGACCATGTAGAGGTACTTGCTATTTCATTGAAAATTCTTCATTCCTTTGCCATGGTTTGCTCCACTTCTGCTTTTTGCTTCTCAAAGCCTTTCTTTCTTTGCATGGGGGTTTGGATATGTAGCCTTCTTTGTTTGTGCTTGGGTGACGGCCAAAACTGCCTCATCTTGTTTTTCTACGCATATCATGTTAATGTTGCCTTTTTGTTTTGGATAATACGTGTCCTCATGATCACCTGGTCCGCACTACCACTTGCATAACATTCTGTAAGAGAGGGGGACCAACCACACCAAGGCTCCAGTGTCGGGAAATATGGTTGGGCATCTCAGAAAGAAACATCCGAGATTAGTAGTGCCTTCGGTAAAAGACACGTACTACTATGCCATAAAGCGGAAACAAACATAGTTCATTTCCCACATTAATCCTTTTGAGAGAAACTCATGCTTAACTAGTTTCAACAACACCATTAACAAATTCAACAGACATAACCAACAACCATGAAAGATGAAACAAAAGACATGAACACACAGATATACATGGGGAAAACCCTTTTCGGTAAAAAACCCCACTCCAAAAGCCCAGATCGCCATTGTATTATTCAGTAACAAAATATAGTTACAATACAATATTAGGTTCACGGCCTTTACAGAGTTTACATCTTGTTCCATTCTGGAGAATATTCGGCAGCATAACCCATTGCGACCACCTCCCTTAGCGAGAGAGATCTCATTTGGCTACATAGCCACATAGCTTGACCACCGGCCTCTCGGCCTCTCTATCGCACAGCCACTCACCCTTCGCCTTTTGCAAGAATTATCTCTCTCTCGGCTACCTAGCCTCTCAGCTTGCGCCCAACCTCTCGGCCTGCATCCAGCCTCTCGGCCTGCACCCGGCTGGACTGACCAACACTCTATGTCCTCTGATTGTTCAACTACCGCACCCCATTAGGGTTTCCACCTCGAGTCACATGCCATCATCTAGCATCCTATTTTGGCCGTTGGATAAGCAATCGAACAAATCTCCATCGTCAAACTTAGGGTTATCCACCTAACACCATGCCGCCCAATCGAAGAGACATTCATTACTGTCTCACCGAAGTTCACCAAGCACATGGGCCAACATGCCATCTGTCCTCCACGTCATTGCCACCTTTCGGTGTTCGATCACGATCCACCATCCTATCGGGTCCCACATCCGTCGGCTTCCAAGTCGCTATATTGCTGAAAAACCGAACTTCAAAACCTCATGTCGGAGGTTGTGAAGTTCCCAGAACCTACGACTCGCCGACAGCACAGGGATCGCCCTGTCGCCGAAAACTCGAACTTCCGAACCTCATGTCGGAGGTTGCAAAGTTCTCAAAACCCGCAACATGCCGACAACAAAGGTATCGCTCTGTCGCTCAAAACCCGAACTTCCAAACCTCAAGTTGGAGGTTGTGAAGTTCGCAAAACCTGCGACACATCGACAACAAAGGGATTAACCTTCGCTTCACAATCGCTAAGTCGGGAGCTAATGAAACTAGAACCCCAATTTCAGTTGGAAAAACTTGAAAACCAGCGACTTAACTTAGGCCGATGAAGGAGGAAAACACAACTGGTTCAGGAAGTCGATCAAGCCGGTAAATTTGAGTCACAATTCTCAACATCTAGGTCACGAAGAGCCGAGAGCGGAGGGCTGCCCTAACTTACCTCACTCTAATGGATGTTTAGGGATGAGGATTGAGAATGAAGAGCACTCTCAAGTGCTTCTGTCACTCTACAGACCCAAATATTTGATTGGGGCTAGATGAGCTGGTTTTTAGAGTCAATACCGCACCTCAGACAACTCTCTGTTTGAGGATGGCAACGCGGGTCTGGGACGACAGTGCGGCGCGCTGGCGTCTCTCTAGCGTGTTGGTGTATGTATGGCCAAAAAATGTAAAATGCAGTAAACAACACTAGAAACCGACTAAACAACCTAGCTAACTAATCTTAACGAAATAAACAAAATGATAAAGTACGAAAGATAAGTACGAAAATGATAAAGTAAATAGATGAAGACAAGGGTGATGAATATCAACTCACAAAAGCGCCAGTTCGCCAATGAGCTCCACGCACACGTTCACCTACACACAAGCAAGAGGGGAAAATTGTTGGGGCTGTATAGAGGTTTGCCTCAATCAAACCCCCGCTTTGGTGTTTCCACCTCCATGGACAGCTAGAAAAGCAACGAAGTAGAAGTATGATAAATGAAAGAAATGAGAACACTGAACACTACAAAAGATAAAAGCTACTCTATCAAATCACAATGCGAAAGTAAAGTGATGCAATACCACCTCCACCCAAAGGCACTCAAGGCCAAGGAAAGGAGAATGCAAGGTAATGAACTTGGCAAAGTCGCCACAACCGCAGTAGTGACTAAGGGGAGGTCTCGCAAGACTCCAAGCTCGCAGCTTCTATGGTAGAGCAACACCTGCAAGAATGAAGTTGACAGAGTAACCAGCTGCTGCAATGCTCAATGGAGTTGTGAAAATGGAGTGCTAGAAGTGTGAGAGATTGAGTGAGAATTGCTTGAGAGATCGAATGAGTGTGTAAAAGATGAAGTAATAGTGAATAAAATGAATTTGAAGGCCAAAAGGAGTCGTTTCGGGTTGGTTGGTCGCACAGAGGCATTACAATTCGACCCCAATGAGGTGTGTAACATCATTGCAGACTCCAGAGGCAGGAATCTGTCAGGGACGACAGCGCGTTGTGCAGATGTCCGCACGCTGCGCTCGCATCCCTGACAAAAATTCCCTCACCGACGCACAAAACATGCACCAAGTGGATGGAAGGCAGATGGGTGATGTGGAATTTCGCCTTCGGATTTGATTTTCTAAGGTGAGGGTATGCAAAAGGGGAATTTATAAAAGGGGTGCAAATTCACTCCTGTACACATTCCTATCTTGTTTTGATCATTTTGACATTCTCTAGCGAAATTTCCCTATTCATTACATTTGTGACATTGTATCATGGTATCATACTAAATTTTGCTTCTCGCTCCACTATTATTGTTAAACCGATTATTGTTCCCTCTCCTATTGTAGTACCTGCTAGGTGATGCATTATTGTTTTGTTGCCTTGGTGGTGTATTCAACGGGGTCAATTGTTCGCCTTGTATAAAGAACACTTGTGTGCTTCTTGCTTTTAGTCTGTATGGGCATTCTTCAATGGAATGTCCCAGAACATGGCAGATGTCACAAAACAATTTCTTAGGCAAGTTTGTTTTAATATGACCTTCAATTTTACATTTAGTATGCCATAATTCCTTATTTTCTTTGGTAGCTTCTTTTTTTTCTTTGAATTCCTTCATCATTCCATCATATCCCTTCTTAGGGCTCAGACAGTCTTAGATTCGTTATTACTGCTTTCGTTTGAACTCCTATCTTTTTTTGTCTTTTTTTTTTTCCTGAGAAGATGTTTTATCCTCACTCTCTATATCCATTGCTTGGTTATAAGCATCGACATAGGAGAAGGGTGGTGCACCTTTCATTTTCTTCCTTAGTGAAGGAATCAACCCTTCAATGAAGTGCCTTTTTTTCAATCCATTTGTAGGTTGATTTTCCATTTTTACCAGAAGTTCCTTGAGCCTACAATTATAAGCTCTCACATTTTCATGTTTCCCTTGTTTTGTATTGTAGAATTCTACTACAATTTCATTTGATTTGATTGATTTGAAGATTTTTAATAATGTCCATGAGGCCAAACAGCCTATGTTTCCCTTGTTTCATTGTCCTCCCAAAGTAGTTTAAATTCTTCCTTGAATGCTTTTTTCAATAAATCCCATATGGCTTTAGAGGTTGTTTCAAGCTTTGTGTGCTAGCCTATTGCTATACCCCTCAGAGTTGTTGGGAATGCTCTTAACTAGGAGGGCCTATCATCCTGGCCATTGGCTGCCCATATTGTTTCACATGTTTTGTAGTGCCGTACATGATCCTTCAATCCATTTCTTGTGAACTTCAAAATTTTTTGCCTCTCATCATTTGGACTTGCTGGGGGAGTCACCATCCTTCTTCCCTAGTGCGCCCTTTGTGACTGGAACTTGGCTGGAGAGTTTTGATTTGTACATTCCGATGCTTCTCTTGCATTCTCAGCCATGTAGGAATCCTCTACTCATCCTTCCTTAGTGTTCGTCACACTCAAGTTGCCCTCAGGATTTTTTCTATGCTCCCTTCATCCTGGGGTTTTAGGCTTAGGTCCTTCAATTCTTAGCTCTTCTACAAGTAATAGTTCTTCAATATGGCGTATATTGTTCTCGTGCATTTCCGTCAGTACATTTGTAGGCTCTCCCTCCCCCTCTCTCTCATCTAATGTTGAGTGGTATGGATGATTTTTTGGCTTGGTTGATGAGATCCACGTACACTTCGTCAGGGAGTAGTAGATGCCTTGCTGTTTCCTCCCACTCTCCCGTCGTATATTCTTCAATTGTGAAGGGCTTTTTCTCTTCCTGACTAAAACTTCAACTTACACTTTGGATTTTACTCTTGGATGGTCTTGGGCTTTTGGTCAAAACCCTTTGGTTTCTTTGACTATTCCCTTCAGTCTTCTCCTTTGTTGCCTTTGTTGCTTTGTCCTTAGGAATCACCTCAGTTTTTCCTCAAATGGTTCGTGACCACTTTGTGATCTTTTCTCGTCCTTATTTGAATATAAGGGCATTAATTCTTGGAAGTGCGTCGTTGGTTGTTATCATTTTCGTCTTCTTCCCTTTGGTTCCTTTCCTTGTATTGTTGTAGTATTTGCTGACAATATTGTTCTTGTTCTTTCTCTTCACAGTCTTGTAAAATGATAAAGTGTCATGTAAGGAGTCTTGGTAATCGGTTCAAAACATTGTTGTTTACTTTAAGTTGTTCAAAATCATGTCCTAAGGGATTTGTCTCCCAATGGCTTCCCTCCGAACATGCTCCTTGATGAATATGTCCCATAGCTTTACAAGATCTTGTGTCACAGCCTCTTCTCTTTCATCGTTGGATTGTATTGGTTCATCTAATAGTTGCCCATTTATATTTCCATTTTTCTTGACCTTACTTCTTGCTCTACCAAGATTCTTATAGGCAACGTTGTCAAATGTTGGTTGCCTAATTCTACTTGCTAAAATATCACATAATAAATGGTATAATAAATGTCAGAAACTAGAAGAATAACAACAATTGCACAATGATTTCTCGATATATTTCATTCATGAGTTATATAAGTTCCGTTAGGGAAATTCCATACATCTTGTTCTTGTTTACAATAAGAGTATATAAAGTGGTCAACAATTGTTGAAAACTACCAACCATTGACAACTTCCAACCGTTTACATCTGAGAACTAATTATGCCAACTACAATTAAAATTAATAGAACTATTTTGCTAACTACATCCACTTGTGTTCATTCCTAAAAGTATCCCTCTTTTGTGCCATGTAATAGACAATATAAGAGGTTATTCAAAATTTGTGAGTTTGCCATGCCCCCGCCATGAAGATATGACTCTCATAAATCACAACACTTTAATCTAAACCTGGGTGAAGGAAATAAGGGCAGCAATGCATATTAATTGGCAAGACTAGTGATATTTATTTGTTGGCAGGGATTCCTAAATAATTAATGGCATGCGATTTGCATTAAACAACGCTTGATTAAGGAGGGCTGCATCCGTTGTAAGGGGTGTAATGATTATAAAGGTTGTGACTATTCACCCCACCATGAAGGATATATAGGGGGTGGAATCATTTTGTGAAAGGCATCAAGGAAGGAGATTGGAAAAAAGGAAAATAAGAAATATAAGATATCTATTGGAAATAAATATTATTTTTCAGCAAGAATATTATTAGGAAGTAAGTTTGAGAATATAAATTAGGAATAGCTATATATATATCATAATTGCATAATGTTATTTTATTACCAATAACTTAGTGGATTCCTTTAGCAATCTATTTTGAATTTATAGAAGTGTTTTGTAAATAGGGACGGCGATCAACCTTTTGAGTTCATGAGAGTTGAAGTACCAACCTTTCATTCATCAAGCACGCCACCATAAGATACAGCGCTCGTGGGCCGAGAGGAGTATGAGTGCTTGTGGGCTTGTTGAGAAAGGTATTTTTCATGCATCTTATCAAGCATGCCACCTTGAGATGGATGGAATGGAGTGTCTTGCCATGCTCGTGGACTGGGAGGTGAATGAGTGCTCCTAGGCTTGATCAAGGAGGATGGAGCGCTCCAAGGTGGATTGAGGGATGGGGTGGTCCTAAGATTCTGCAATGTTAGCTGGCTAGGACGCAGATGGGTGCTCCTGGGCTTGAGGGTCTTCTCAAGTACGCCACCCCAAGATGGATGGACGAGGGTCCACCCATGCTCTCGCAATACAAGGACAACCATCCTTGAGATTGCGGTTTGCAAACATTTCAAGTGAATTCCTAATATGATTGGCATATAGGAATATGCCTTGGAATAATCATTAATAATGTTAAGATATTCTGAAATCCAAATGTTAATAATGCTATGAACTATAGATCTAACTATTGTGATGATTTTCTCTATGATGTATTGCTCTCAATATTATAATATTTTGTGTATTAATTTGAATATAACCATAAAGTTTAGACAAGGTTGAAGCATTTATTCGTCAAACACACCCTTGTGAATGAGCTTTGATAGCTTCGCTAGAAACATCATCCTCCATTCAAGAAATACTAGCACAGCCATCATTGCCAAAGAAAGACTATGCACATGAATTACCACCTATATCAATGGCACTTTCATTGCCACACCTCTCATGAGGCTGCATATCAACAATTATTTCTTTTAAAATGTGTGTGCACCAATTTTGTGCTTCCCACACTTGGATGCATCCATCAACAATAGTATTATGGTTGCAAACTAGCAATAACCATTGCTCAACCTTTTATTTTTATAATGTATGCCAACCCTCTAAAAGCTGTCTTGAAAAACAATTAGTTTCCTATCCATGTTTTATTTTAGATTGCTTGGATTTGTATGGAGTAATTTACAATGACACCATTATTGTGTTGTTTGCAATCTCCACCTTGGCTTGTACATGTTTCGTGTCAATGTTTTTGAATTATTTATGTGAAGTGTATAAAGCTTGTACTCGCTCATAATGTGTTGGCTCATTCCCTTTCAATGTGGATGGAGCTCAAAATAATTACTGATAAATGTTCACCTACAAGGTGAGGTGAGCAATATTATGTGTATTGTTATGAATTGACATTTTCAAATGCATAATAGATTGGCGATGACATTTGAAGACATCTCTATTGTTCGCTTATTGGGTACATTTACAGTGAGCAATCAATGGTTGGCGCTCATGTGTCCTAATCTTTCCTATCTACTTGTATGGCTGTGCAGTTAGCACCACAAGAAAAGGAAAGTTTGCAATGCAAACTAGATTAGTCTTTTGAAGCCCTAAACCATAAAATCATTCCATTGTATTGTTATTAGTAATCGCAAGAGCAAACAAGTTCATTTTTGTCGTAGTGGTGGTTACAATGATGATGGTGTTGAATTCACAAGTACAACATAGGGTGTAGGAGGAGTTGGACACTATAGTTGGCAAGGCAAAAAAGAATTGAATTGGGGATTGAGACATGGTGAAGTTGTTGTATCTACATGTGGTAAAAGAGATGTTAATGAATCCTTTTGCAGGGTCCACTTCTGACTTTGGCTCACTTGACAATATAGGGCCTAAGAATATGTCATGTCCCCAATTTAATTTGAAATTCAAATTTTGCGTAGGCAGGAAAAAAGTGTTTTTGAACACTAAGTTTTGATATTTTAATAGATATAGTAATAATATTTTAAATAAATAAACTTGAATATCAAATATATTTAATTTGAGCAACTAAATTAATAAATAAATAAATTTTGATTTTTGTTGTACCCAAAATTAAATTTTTGCTTCAATAAGGCATTCTGATTAAAATGATCTAAATCATGTAAAATTGTTGTCAAAAGTCCGTTTTAGGTCAAAACATGACATAGGCTTTTTGTGGGTTTATGTCAAGGAAGATACTTGCAAAATTTTGAAATTTTGAAAATTAGGGTTTCGTACCCTTGTTTGTAGGAAAACCTCTAAAACTAGGACCTTTCTAGAATTAGTTGAAAATGATTTTGATAGGATACTTTGACTTCACAATCACACTTGTCAAGTCAAAATCACCAAAAAGTTTATTCTACTATGGTGGGTCTACTTCATTTTTTCAGGAGAAAAGCTAGGACCTCTGCAACCATTAATGGCAGAGGGCCAATCTTAGGTGTCAAAATCTAAGCCTCAAAAGCTTCAAGGAAGAATCCATGGCGATAGATGCTCGAAAAGATGCTGTGCGACTGAGGGGATTTTCAAAAGTGAAAAATGCTGAAAATATTCTAAGTCTAGAGAATGCACGCCTTGCTACAAGAAAGATGCTATGTAGTCAATGCCTTAACCATTTTTCAAGCACCCGTACATGCAGCATGGTGAAAACAATCGATATGGTGAACGTGTTCGCGTCGTCGACAACGATGATCAAACCAGTTAAGCAAGAGATGAGAATTTTCAAGAAAATGATGAAGCTGCAACCAAAAGCGCCCTTGGTAGCCAGGGGCGCCCATGAAGTCAAAAGGTCAAAGGCAATCATCAAGTTTTGCCAAGACAGTCATCTCCTTCATGATTCTGCTAGCTTTCCAATGCATCACCAAGCAAGTTCACTTGATTCATTGATCACCAGCAAATGGAGGCGAAGACAAAAAATGTTGAAACCAACTATCATCAAAGACGACAGTCAAGCAAAGCAAAAGCGCCCCTGCTAGCCAGGGGCGCCCATCATTTTGAGCCACCTGTTGAGGTTTTCAGCAACTGCTTTCTCCAAGGCATCTGCTTAACATCCTTTTAGCGTCACAATCAATCCGATTGAAATCTCACAGGACCTGCCAAGCATTCACAAATGAAGATCAAGCGTAAAACATTGAAAGCAAAGGCGAAATGAAGGAC
Organism: Sequoia sempervirens; assembly: GCA_007258455.2. Classification (NCBI taxonomy): domain Eukaryota; kingdom Viridiplantae; phylum Streptophyta; class Pinopsida; order Cupressales; family Cupressaceae; genus Sequoia; species Sequoia sempervirens. Next base: position 23,894 of record VDFB02345666.1, on the reverse strand, counting down.
GTGAAGAATTGGCTAAGTGTTAAGGAAAATGCACCTTCCTAGAAATAGGCGCCCAACTTTTTGGGCAACTTGATGCAGTCTTCAAGCTTCGTAACCTCCAGGAAGTCCTTCTCCATCTTGGTCAATCTTAGTAATGACATCGTCAGCAGGTTTAATAGATAAATCAAACACTTGACGACAAAGATCAAACTGGGGCTGTTCATGAAAGCTTGCAAGATGAAAATTACAACACAAAAGGTCAAAGGTGCCCCTGCAGGCCAGGGGCACCCATACTTTTTGGGACCCCTAAATCAACTTTCAAAACTTGTGAGGCCAGGCATCCTTTTTAGGACTAAATTGGTTATCCACTCCATGTTTCAACACGTTAATGAGAATCATTAGTCATCAGGGATCTCAGATCAAAGCATTGAAGGTCAAACTAATGGAATTGAAAAGCATCCAAGAAACTGACTAAGTCTGGTGAAAAATGCAGCCTTTTGGGAAAAGGTGCCCAAGAATTTAAGGCATCAAATTCAGGTTTAAAGAGAAAAGAGCCAACTTGCCGAAGAATGTAGGATGTGGAGTTTTCAGAGATAAATATGTAGTAATGATCACTCTACTCAACCGTATTATTGGTCAAGAAGAGGCAAACAAATTCTAGTCATGGATGTACTATGTCATCGCTAAAATTGTGAGCAACAGAGAACATTATGATTGGCCTACCCTGATTAGTGATACTCTCCATAAACAGATGACCAGTTTCTTAGAGGCTCACGAATTCCACTTGTGTTCATATCTTGTATATCTGATAGCCTTCTAAGGCCGGTTTAGAGCATTGAACATTGTGGGAACTTTGGGTGTGCAAAAGGTTCACGAACATTTCTCGCAGCTTGAGTTCATGCAATCAGAAAGACATTTCAGGCGAGTAAATGATTAGTTCCTAATGCACACCGTGAGAGACCTCGATCATGAGACCCATATATGCATCTCACCCGTAGCCAAGGAGGCAATGGTAGATTGGGCGGATTGGTTCATCCAGTTCCCCACTTTCACCTACATCCGTGTGTATGGGTATTTGGGTCATCCCACCATGTTACCCCGCTATCCTTCAGATAGGGTGGTCTTCATAGGGTTCTTGCGGCAGTTGCATGAGGTACATTCTCATCTGCGTGTCAAACCAAGACGGCTGCAAACTTTCCTTTTCAGATGGGACTTTACAGCTGTAGGACAATAGCTGATGCCAAGGCTATGGGCCATGAGATGACGAGACTTAACCTTAAGTATCTCATCGAAAGATAGTCATATGATCCTTGGGGTCACTATTCAGCACACCTTGGTCAATACTCTTCACACAAGTCTTCTATGGAGGACTATTGGTTCAACTGTGAAGACGAGTTCGAAGTACGAAGACGCAACTACAGCCGGTTCAGACTTCCACAAATTGCTTTCTTGTCAAAGGACGTGGAAGGACTATCCGATGATTATGGGGAAGTTATTCTTCCCTCATTCTTCGTAGATTAGGTTGACTCACAACCACTTTGAGCCGTGGATTGGTATGCCAAGGAAAGTACGTCCATTGAGGAAAGAGTAAGTAGAGTTGTTAGAAACAATCAGCTCTACTTGGAGAATACAAGGACACAAAAGGTAGTTATTCTAGATACAGAGCAGCCACTGGTTGACACTTCACTACCTTCCACGTCAAGAGCAAAACCTAGACGAAAGACATGGAGTAACCCTCTTCGAGGAGACAAAATGTCAGGTCATACAAGGGGAAAAATGCTGATTACTAATACAAATCAGCAAGAGGAACATGTGGAGACAACCACAAACACAACTGAGCCAGTAATGAAAACAGTTACAGCTGAGATAGTACCAGAGTTGGAAGCAGAACCTCCCATTCCGCCCCCACCGCAACAATCACCGATCCATATTGACTTAGAGATGGATTCGCCACCACGCGATGCTGCAACACAATCCCACTTGTCAGGAATTCGCAGGCCTAGCATCCATCCTTCAAGCGAGGTTAGTCAAGATTCATCTTGGCTTGAGAATCTCCTAGGAAGGAAAAGAGAGAGGCTATCCTACAAACAAGACTTTACAAAATTTGACCATGTCCATTAGGACATGCCAGAGAAGAAGCTCAAGAAGCAGGTCCATGTGGGAAAGAATGTTGACAATGAGATTGTCATTGAGACCGCTGCTCCACCTGAAGATAGAAATGCAAATGAGGTAGAGGTTGATGACTTCACCTTGTTGAAAGTCAACCTTGGCAAGAGCATGCATCAGGTTGAGGTGGATCTCTTTGAAGTTGCGTCAGTGAACATCAAAGAAAGAATGGTGAAGGACGGTAAAGACAAAGCAGCCCTAAAGGCTGAAAACCAATAGTTGTGACTATATATATCCAACTTGATGCATGGTACATCAAACGCCACTGACTTGCTTCCATATATGTTGGAGCTCCCCGCGGAACAAAATCAGCTAAGTTAGCTGATCCTATATGGAAAGCACTTGAGAGATCAAGTGGAAGAGATCGTCATTGGGGGCCGGTGTATAGTTGTAGAGCTGTACCAGCTAAGGTATAGAGCCCATGACCTTTGCGCGGAGATCCAGGAATCAGAGCGAGACATAGCATAAAGCAGACCTATAGACAAGATCACTATCTCAGACTTGCAGATGGTGTACAATTCAGTTACTACAGAGGAGAACAAGCGACATCTTTACACTTGGAAAGAACAACTTGCATACAAAGTGAAAGCTTATGATACAAACTTTGTGGAATTGATTGAGTACAGACAAATTGTGGCAGGTGTTATCAAGTTAGTAAGAACGTTGGTAACATCTATCCCTTGCCTATACTAGCATGAAGGAGGTGCACATGTTGAGCTAGCTGAGGTACAAACACAGTTTCCGGATCTCATCCGTAGCAGTTTCTGCAGTGATCCTATTGGTTGTAGGTTAAGTCATATTGCAACCATGTCGGCAAAGCTTGATGACACAGCTGCAAAGAATATTGAATACCAGGAGTAGATTGCGAGTGGCGAGGAAATGCTGCGATGACACATCATCATCTTGCAAAGTATCAGTTGTCCAGATGCAGAGGAAGTCAGCGACTGGTTAGAGGAAATGATGACTTGAGTTGATAAGGTGTAACAACTTAGTTAGGACGTCCTACCCCTCCAAGATATCATTTATGACACAGGAGTTAACTTGATGCCTCTTTCCAAGTTAACTCACTGTCCCACTAATTGTGCATGTCTAGTTTGGAGGCACTTTTGTACATTAGAGTTCTCTTTTAGTTTAGAATTAGTTAACTGAAGTAGACTTTCCAGTTAACTGTTAGGTTACCTACTTTTAGACATAGGAATAAATCTTGCAGATTGGCAAGAACTCATTGATAACTCAAGGAGACTTTAGGGTTCCTTTGAGCTTCTATAAATAAGAGCCTTTGCTCATTATTTTGTACCTTTACTTCACGATAGCAAAACGCTGAGCTCAAAAGCCTTCGACTTTGTTCGCTTAGTATATGTTCTTGAATCGTATTTGTTATAGGTAAATGCTGAGCACAACTTGCATTCTTTCTATTTAGATAGGTGTGTTAAATCTATGTTCATGTGATTGGTTGATTGCTTGTTGTGTGATTGTGTCTTTCACACAAGTTGTTGTCCCAAAGTGTAATCTTTGATTGAAGTTGAGATAATAAATCAGGAGAGCCACGTGCCTTTGATCCAAAAGTCTCAAGATCTGTCATTGTATGTTGTTCCAAATAATCTTTCTTTCAATCTACACCTCAGAAAGAGCACTGTGCTTCCTTGGGAATTTAGAGAGTAGGATTATCATTATATGTTGTTTCTAGTAGTCTACATTTCAGCCTACACCTCGGAAAGAGCACTGCACCTCGTTCGGAATCCTGAGATCTAGCCTACCGTTTGATGATTACTTGCATGAGTTGTATTTCGGCGTAAATCTGGAAGTTTAGAGCCTTCAGATGCATTATGAGAGAGTTCGTCGAAGGGATTGAACCATTCCCATATAGCTTCTATATCCTCTTGCTTTGTTTTTCTTGAGGAAATAGGATAGATTAAAAGTTAGCCTAGTTGTAGTTAAGATCTGCAGAAACTAGAGAAAACCTTAGCTACAACGCATTGTGTTTTATCACCCTTGTGCTTTGCCGCTGAGTAAAAAAGATAGGAACCTAGTTCACTTTACTTTTACGCAACCATCAACAAAAGAGGGAGCTTCCCCTCCTAATTTGAAGAGGAGTTAATTTTGTGCATAGCTGTCCGTTTCCAATAAGCACTCCAGAGGTGCTAATTGAAACACCAACAATTTTCATATAAATAAATTTAAAAATTAAATTCTGAGCTCCGACCTTTTGAATTTGAAATTTAATTTGTGGCACCTCCTTTTTGAGTACACGCTCCTCATTTAGGGGCCTTTAAATATAACCTGTTGATGCTGGAGGGAGGCATCTAAAGAAGAGGAAGTTTTGGACGAATTTGTAAGGGCATATCAGTGGGACGAAACCCCTATTGTGAATGCCAGCAGGTTGGGATGAAACCCCTAACTCTCCTTAATTGTCCTTTGCTTTTTGCTCTTGCCAAACTACTCATCATAACTCATTGCAGGGCTAGATGCGTCATTGTGAGAGGCAAATTCAGAAGTTTTGGGCCTGCTATCATTCTGTTGGAGTGGCACCAACTCTACTAGTTTATACAAGGTATTTCTACAGGCTATTTCGCACCCAACCACTTGCAGATTGAGGGTTTATCGTGCAGTAGGAGTGTTGAGTGATCACACTTGGAGCCGCTTATTGGAATAACTTTGCATATTTCGTCCTATATGACATGTTTAACTTAGATTTGAGCGAAGTAGCATCTTGCTGGATGTTTGCACATACCCTAGAAGCAAGGAAAGATGGAGCGTATCCTTGATACAAGGAGATCTGCGATTTGAGTGCTAACAATTGATGGTTTCATGCCTCAATTTTCCCCAGTATGAGTGTGTGTATTTAGTCATTTCCCAACATGTGCAAGTAGGTCAGGATCTAAGAGTTATTCTTCGATTAGATCACTGTAATACCCTAACATTTGAGTTGCTCCAATATCAATAAATGTTGTATTCCTTGTTCAAAATTCAAATCTAAATCTGTTATTTGTAGTGGTCTCTCTTTCTCAGGTGTGTGTATTCCTAATTTGTATTTTCCAGGTTTTATAAGTGTGTGATTATTGCAAACAAGAGATTGCAATCATAATTCTGTGGTTTGCATAAACCCTAGGACATTGAACCATTGTATTGTTGAAGATTTGCATTCTGGAAAAAACCCCTAGGTTATTACATTGGTATCAGAGCTAGTAGTCTTGCCAGCCTATTGGGTGAATTTTCTATATGTAGCAAAATCAAAGAGATCAAAGAGCTTTAGAGAGAGAAAGGAAGAAAATAGAGGTAGCCACACAAAGAAACAACGGTGGAATAGGAGGCAAAGGTTAGAAGAAAATGGTTAAATAGCTTGATGATATGAAGACATACCTACAGAGGCAAGAACAAATGAACCAAATGTTGGTGTAGATGCAAAACTTAACACACTCATTCACAATAGATCTACACCAAACAATGCTGAAGGGAGCAATTCATATCAGTTTGTGGCTGGAAATCATAACAAAACCCTAGTTGGGTCAACCCTCAAACCCTTCCAGTCCACCTTTATGCCTAGAGTGGAAATACCATAGGAAGAAGAGTAGAATCAGGCTGCAAATGATTTCACTACCATTGTAGATGAGTACATGAGGCTTGGTCCAATCCCCAGAAGGGAGATCTCCTTCGAATAGTATAGTAATGCTAGATCAAGAAGTGGACCAAGGAATTATAGGAGGAAACCTATGCAACAAATTAATAGAGATCTTCAACACAGAGTAAATAAATTGACACTTCCTACATTTGATGGTTCTAGAAATGTTATTGCTCAAGCGTGGGTTCAAAAATTAGATACATATTTTTCACTCCGCTCTATGACCGAAGATGAAGCAATCAAGTTTGCCATCCTACACTTGGAGGGCGTGGCTCACGAATGGTGGCATCATGGTATCATAACACAAGGATTTAACCTTGTTGCTACATATGCTAATTTCACACAAAAGCTCCTACAAAGATTCGATAGAAGAGATCCAAAGGTGTACTTCAAGGAGCTGACACATTTGAGGCAACATGGGTTGGTGAAAGATTATGTCACAAAATTCCAAAGACTTGTAGTTATGGTTCCGGATGTAATAGGTAAGAGGTTTATGTTCTTGTCCATGGGAGGATTATCAGAGTCATTCCACGGGTTGGTGAGGGCTTTTGAGCCAATGTCCTTGGAGGATGCTATTCGAAGAGCCTTAAGCCTAGACGACTCTGCCATGAATAAATCTATTTCCAAGAGCGCACCAACGGGGTAGTAGAGGAAGCCATTTCACAAGAACATTCCCCAATCCAAGATTTTGCCTCTAAAGCCTAATAGGATGGACGAGTTTAAGAATGAGCCCTGAAGAAAAAAACAGTTTTACTAGGTCATAGGTGTTTGGGAAAAGGACAAATCCACTATATAGAGGTAGTTTTTGATGATAATTCAGAGGTAGAGGAGATTGAGCCAGTAGTAGAGGAGTTGGAGCATGAAGAAAGGAGGATGATGTTCTAGGAGGTACATTTGCAGCTCTTTCAGGAGCACCCATAAACCACTCTTTTCGTGTTAGAGGAGTAATACATGGCCAAAAGGTGACTGTTCTGATTGATAGTGGAGCTGCTCATAACTTCATTGATGAGGGTTTGGTGGCCAAGTTGGGCTTGAGGACCAAGGATTTTGAGGCATTCAGGGTCATAGTGGTTGATGGATCTACTTTACCATGTAATAACATGATTCAACAGCTGGAGTTGACTCTTGGAGGGAATAAGATGCATGATGATTTCTATGTGATTAGCATTGGTGACACAAAGTTGGTCTTGGGAGTACAATGGTTACATTCTCTTGGGGAGTACACTCAAAATTATTAGACTCTAGAGTTGAAATTCAAGTTAGATGGGAAGGAGGTAGTTCTTCAAGGTTATCTAATGGGGGTCCCATGGTTGTTTCAGCCAAGAGGATGGAGCGAGCCTTTTGTAGAGACAAAGTGGCTTGGGCAATAGAGTGCTTGATTACAGATACTGTTCCATCAAAGAAGGAGAAGTTTTATCATGTTGACATTCAACCTATTTTGGAAAAGCATAGTAAGGTGTTCAATGGGATTCTTCTAGGATTACCACTAGATGGAGGGTTCTAGCATGTGATTGAGCTCGAGGAGGGAGCAAAACCAGTCATTACAACAGTTTTTTCATGTGTCATGCCTCAAGAAGGCACTTGGGCAGTAGTTCACTCCTCTTGAATTGCCACCACTTGATGATGAAGGGAAATTGATTCTTGAGCTTGAGACAATCTTGGATGTGAGGGAGAAAAGGCTGAGGGACAAGGTCTTTCCAGAATACTTGGTCAAATGGAAGAACTTGCCATTGGAAGATGCAACGTGGGAAGGTGTGGAGATTTTTGAGCATCCAAATCTGAGGTTGCTTGAGGACAAGCAACATGTAGGAGGGGAGGACTGTCAAGGCCCCAATTTAGTTTGAAATTCGAATTTTGCGAAGGCTGAAAAAAAAGTGTTTTTGAACACTAAGTTTTGATATTTTATTAAATATAATAATAATATTTTAAATAAATGAATTTGAATATTAAATAAATTTAATTTGAGCGGCTAAATTAATAAATAAATAAATTTTGATTTTCAAATAAATAAATTTAAAATTAAATTTTGAGAACCGACCTTTTTGAATTTGAAATTTAATTTGTGGTGCCTCCTTTTTGAGTCCACACGCCTCATTTAGGGGCCTTTAAATATAACCTGCTGGCGCTGAATGGAGGCATTTGAAGAAGAGGAAGTTTTGGATGAATTTCTAAGGGCATATCAGCATGATGAAACCCTTGTTGTGCATGCCAGGAGGTTGGGACAAAACCCCTAACTCTCTTTAATTCTCCTTTGCTTTTTGCTCTTTCCAAACTGCACATCATAACTCATTGCAGGGTTGGACACATCACTGCGAGAGACAAATTTGGGAGTTTGGGGCCCGCTATCATTCTACTGGAGTGGCGCCAACTATACCAGTTTATACAAGGCAATTTTTGTTGGAAATGTTGTCATTGATGTCAAGGTGCATAGACAGGTTTTCATTGATGTCAAGAAGGCATTCATTATAATTATCATTGATGAATAAATGAGATGGTTGCCATTGAAATGTTGTCATCATCATTTAGTGGAATGAAAATGGCAAGTTGGAGAAGAATGAATTGGATCAAATGTTGATCAGAGATAAAGTTTGGGCAGAGATATAAGGTTGACAAAGATAATAATGGGGTTGATCTATGGTTTGGTTTGACATTTAAATTAAATATTTAAACTTATATCTCTTGGGCCGACTTTTGGAAGGAATGCAAAATGTCTTTAAAAGAATATACAAATTTAATATATTATAGAAGCTGACTCCTTGAAAGATTTAATTAAAGTTTAAATTTGGCCGACCCTAATGATTTTAGCGCCTAAGAAGAGGTATTTATCATGCTGGTCGATATCATTATTAAGGAGTAAGAAAATATATTTATAAAGCAGTGATGGAAATAATCAATACTTAATATGAACAATGACTATATCATATTATGAAATCAAGCGATGGCAAAGAATAAAAGAGAAGCATTGATCAACGATGTTATTACGAACATAATAAATGTGTTTAATGAATAGTCGACTTATATAGCATTGATCCATAATACATAGCAATTTATGTCTTAATGAACAACCGACTTCAAGATTTGTTAATAACTAAAGCTGTGATTTCATATTCCCAAGAGGTGCGATTTATATAGAAGTGGCGATTCATTTGTGCAGCGAATTAGTTTGGAATGGTGACTTTACTAAGGGATGCAATTTGCAAGGTATGTCTTTTAAAGAACAATACATCTCTTAGAAGGTATAAATGGAGATGGTGAAAGGTGGATAAAAGTGTGTGTGAGGAGTAAAAGAAAGACAAATACATCAAATACACCAGGTGCATGAAGAAGATTTTTTGCTGACTTATGAGGAGATTGTGAAAAGATTATGTGCAGATTTATAAGGAGATAGTGATCAGATTTTTGTAGCAAATTTATGATCAGCTTACAGCATATTCAAGAAGAGAATTGTAGCAAATTGTGAAGAGAGTTATAGCATAATTTTTAAAGAGAAATCTAGTGGGTTGGTGCTCACAAATCAAAGAAAGGGTGGTGCCTCAAATTGGTCAAGGTTGGTGCCTTGCTAAAAGAAGAGTTTGGCAACTCTCACTGAGTTGGTGTTCAGTCTAGGGGATTGGTGTCTCCTGTAGGTTAGTGCCTACAAAAGTTATAATTAGTAATTATTATATAAGTGCATTATTCTGTACCGTGGTTTTTTCCCGCAAGGGTTTCCATGTAAAATCTGTGTTCAAGTGTTCATTATTTTGATTATGTTTAAGTGTGTTCAATAAGTTTACTATTGGCTTTAGTCTATACTGATTCAGCCCCTCCCTCTTAGTGTAGTCGTGTGCTCATCACTATGAGAGGCAAATTTAGGAGTTTTGGGCCTGCTATCACTCTACTGGAGTGGCACCGAATTTACCAGTTTATACAATGCATTTCTACAGGCTATTTCCCACTCAACTATCGTGCATTAGGAGTGCTGAGTGATCACACTTGGAGCCGCTTGTTGGAATAACTCTACATATTTCCTCCTATATGGCAGGTTTAACTCAGATCTGAGCATAGCAATGGCTTTCTAGAGGTCTGCACACAGATTCCAGGCCTGGATACAAGTTCATGAAGGTGACAGTCAGTCAAGGTTACCCTAGAAGCAAGGAAAGATGGAGCGTATCCTTGATACAAGGAGATTTGCGATCTGAGCGCTAACAATTGAGGGTTCCACACCTCAATTTCCCCCAGTATAAAAGTGTGTGTTGAAGGCAGATCCATTATTGTTGAGGGGGCAACAGTCCTGTGTATTCAGTCATTTCCCAACATGTGTAAGTAGGTCAGGATCTAAGAGTTATTCTCCGATCAGATCACTGTAATACCCTAACATTTGAGTTGCTCCAATGTCAATAAATGTCGTGTATTCCTTGTTGTTCATCAGATCTAAATCTGTTATCTGTAGTGGTCTCTCTCTCTCTCTCTCTCTCTCTCTCTCTCTCTAGTGTGTGTATTCCTGATTTGTATTTTCTAGGTTTTATAAGTGTGTGATTATTGCAAACAAGGGATTGCAATCATAATTCTGTGGTTTGCATAAACCCTAGGACATTGAACCATTGTATTGTTGAAGATTTGCATTTTTGAAAAAGATCCTAGGTTATTACAAAATAGGTGCTTAATGGCATGTGCCAGCAAATACCACCACATGGTAAACATGTAGGTTGTAATGCATGACACCACCATTTGACATCGCCCTTTCACATTCATGCTTGAGCATTTCCTCATGCTGGAAGAAGGATAAAAACATGACATGTAGGTAGAAAATAATGTAATTGTTGGTAAGAAATGAGAAAGGCAAGCGCAAAAGCTATAAAATCTACTAGGTATAAGAAGTATGAGTTGCCATTTTACTAATTAAGGTTTGCACCTTTTGGTGATGAAATGGTGTGGCTTTTCCAATGTCCAGAATATCATTCTATAAGTGGAGTTCAAATGTAATAGGTATGACCTCAACATTCATTGTGTATAACAACCTATTTGAGTGTTAATATATTAGAACATGACATTCATTAAAATTAGGATTATGTAATATGTATGGTGCAACTTGCACAAAAGAACATGTTTATAAATATTATGGAAGATTTGTTTACGTAGAAATCCTATAATGTATTTGGGTCTTCACAAATTATAGGGGTTTGAAATAGCAAACAAGAGAAAAGGAAGAGAGCAATGTAGTGAAAGCAACCATTGAAATTATCAAGGAAATTCTTTGGAACGAATGATTAGCATATCCTAAACTGCTCTGATATCATAGTAGAAATTAGGATCTTAGGTTATTGATTAGTACAAATAAATACAAAATAAATAAAATGAAAATTACAAGATACACAGATTAAACAAATTACCCAATATGTACATGGGAAACCTTTTGGGTAAAAATCCCAATAAAGCATTATTTTAATTTTAAAACACATTCAAAATTGTTTATATAAATATAGACAAAACTTGGGGATATCACTTCTCCTTACTTCCACATGGCCTTTATAGTCTTGTGTAGAAAATCCAATTTTTACAAACTCTCAATGAGAGAGAACGCTACCTTAAATATAGAAGGGGTTGCAAAATGCCTGAAGGGGTATCAGTCACATCTATTCAAAACTACCATTTATAAATAATTAATAATCTAATAGTTATTGGGCTATAGTTATTTTAAATGGGATATGTTTAATAAAACGTATAATATATATAAGGTTTTATAACCTTATATTAGAACAATATATATGTTATAAGGGTATGACCCTTGTAACATAATGAAATAACAAAATTTAATAATCCACCATATCTTGGTCTTTATTTGGTTTTCAGTGCAAAACTTTGGGACCATTACTTTAGACCTTGTTTGGATACATCAGATTTATCATAAAAACTCCAGACAATAGAAATCAATCTTGATTGAAATATGCCAACAGAAGGGATCAAGTAATTGATGCATCTGTCAAGTACACATGCAATCTTCTGGCTTTTTTATTTTTGTGTTTCTAGTATTTTCTCCCAACTCCAATGGCATGCATATACAAAATATGCCTCACGGTAAAATATAATTTTTTTATGCCATTCTCCTTTCCAGCACATTAGAGCCACAAAATACCATATAATCAAATATCATGCCAAATAGTAAAAGCAGAAACAAAGTCTTATTTCTGTGTTGAGTTTAGCAGTTTAACAGTAGTTTAATATATTTGGTGAAATACCTTTTTTAAGATTCAAAATGTGGAATTGTAATTTCTAGGGGGGATTTAGTTGACATTTACGTGACTTTATGCTGCAGATGTCATGAGGCGCATAGCTACACTGAAAGAAGAGGTTTCAAGGGTGGCAGAGAACATTACCCTCACCCATAGTGAGAAAGTGAAAATCAATGCTGCTAAATATTCTGCCATGATGGCACCAATTGCTGTGGCCTTGGAACGTCGTCTAACTTCGACTTCTCGGATGCCAGAAACTGCTCATGAGGCTTGGTTTCAGAATGAATATGGTGAACAAATTAAAGATGCCATAACAAGTTTTAAGACGCCCCATTCAACTGCTGCTTCCCTTGCTGATGTGTGGCGACCTTTTGACATAATTGCTGCATCTTTGGCAAACCATCAGAAGAAGCCTTCAGTCTCTCTTGGTGATGTTGCTCCAAAACTTGCACAACTGTCTTCTTCTGATGCTCCAATGCCTGGCCTTGAGAAACAGATATTAATGTCTGATTCTCAAGCTGAAGGCAGTGATCACCTGTGCCCAGTTACAGTTTCTTCTTTTAGTGAACAAGTAACTATTCTGGCAACAAAGACAAAGCCAAAGAAATTGGTTTTCTTGGGTTCAGATGGCCAAAGATATACTTATCTTCTCAAGGGCAGGGAAGATTTGCGACTTGATGCGAGAATCATGCAGCTTTTGCATGCTATAAATGGAATGCTGAATGGAAGCTTCAATATGCGCAGTCGTTTGCTAGCTGTTCGGTACTATTCTGTCACTCCTATAAGTGGGCGAGCTGGTTTAATCCAGTGGGTGGACAATGTTGTAAGTATGTACAGTGTATTCAAAGCATGGCAACAGAGGGTGCAATATGCGCAGTTTGCTTCTACAGTTGGTGGAACCACAGGTGCAAATATTCCACCTGTTCCACGTCCAAGTGACATGTTCTATGGAAAGATTATTCCAGCACTAAAAGAAAAAGGATTGCGTAAAGTTATCTCACGTCGGGATTGGCCTCAAGAAGTAAAAAGAAAGGTGCTCCTGGACCTTATGAAAGAGACTCCTCGTCAACTACTTTATAAAGAAATTTGGTGTTCAAGTGAGGGGTTGCAAAATTTCAGTTTGAAGTTACGAAGGTGAGTTCCAAATTTGTGTTTTTGTTTAGTATTTATGTTCTTTTATTATGCTCCACATGTTTTATTCATTGTATTGGCCTCTTGAATCAGAATTGTTTGATTTAAACATGATGAGGTTAAACACTTGTGCACACACATGAATAGATGCATATAGTCAAGTGTCAAATTTTTTAAATAAATTTTGTGTAGTTTTGAATGTGTCAAATGAAATATTATTAGACCAAGGCAAAATTTTCAGGATTTACCATTTGAAGTTTTGATCTCTGAAGTTAATTTAGAAATGAAGTTTGTCTGCTACAACCTGCAATGAAACTTCAATTATTGAAGATACTTTCTACATATATGGGGAACATCCTGGACTATTTTGGGTAAGGTAAATGTACTATCATTGTTTTCTTATGAAAATTTATATTCAAAACTAGAAAAATTATTTGAGAACCATAATTTGCATATATTATTTCACTTCCAGATAAAATAATTTTAAAGCATAGCACAGTCTACTTGATGTGAAGGGTGTCAGGTAAGGGTCAAATATAGGTAACTTGATAAGAATATGCATTAGAAATCAAATCCAGGACAGAAAAGAAAGAAAAGCAATACCTAAAATGGTGATTAGATTCATAACCTGCTGCCTATGTGCCATGGATGGCAGAAAAGAAAGAAAAGCAACACCAAAAATAACGATTGAAGCACTCTAGTGAACATGAAGAGTAGGCTTGGACCTTATAGAGAAATTACAGTGCTCTTAAGTGTGTGCACACTCTAAAGATACTTTTCTAACATTTCTTTTGTTATGGGGCTTGATGATGCTCTACGTTTCCCATCATTGATATATTGTGGGATTGGAATGGGTTCAGCTAGAGCTACTGCCTCACATTATCATGAATTAGGCTCCCATAGCATACATTAGGTTCCTTATTCCTACGCTGAGCCACCAAATGAAATCATATTCCTTCACTAAACTCCTTAAATTAACATTCTTTTGTCCCCTTTGTGCTTCCTAGATTCATCTAGCCCCTTTAATTTTCATTTTTTTCATTGTTCAATAATGGCCAACATCTTTGAGGACAAATGGTGAAGTACTTTTTTGCTGTATTCACAATTGGATATGGCTCACTTCAACAGTCACGGCTAGTTAGATCAACACTTAAAGTGCATTCATACCATAATCCTTAGTCTATCTTAGGAATAGCTTTACCAATTCATCTTTGGCATTGTGAATTACATTTACAATTTACCTACCAATGGCCCTCTAAATTCCACTCTTAGGGGAGAAACAAGACTTCACTTAAAGAAACTCAATAACATAAGGACTTGAAGGCTTGGAGTTAAGGATTTATTGGAGACCAAGATACTACATGACTTACTAGGTTTTCTCATTCCTTCCAAGGTTCCAAAATCATATCTTAGTGTCTACATTTTGTTGAAGTCTATGTCATTCTTACCTTTTCATTGGTTGGTTTGTTTTTGCATTCCCCTATTTTTCCAAACACATACATTGTCAGTTTCTAATTCACATATTTTCATGATTTCTTTATTTTTTGTTCCTTAAAATTCAATCATGCCAATTGCCCCTCTTGGGTTTTATCATTCTCCTTTTTTTTTTCCAAACATATTTCCCAAAAGGTGGTCTAAGCAAACCTTACTCTTCCAAGATCACTGTGTTACTCGTCCATGCTAAAAATAGAGCATATAAACATTGGTGTTATTGAAGATGATATTTTATGGTTTTACCATATCAAGATAAATCTAATGCATTCATTTGAATGCAATAAGGCTGAAATCTTACACAACAAGAAAACAAGGATACCTACTAACACCTATAGACACAACATGAGGTCCTCTAGCAAAGGTTAATGGAGAAAAGTAATATCTACTAGATCCCCATAGATTCACCAAAATTGGCAACATAGGAAATGATAGTGACGCAAAAGCAGGACTTTTTGATGCAATCAAATCAGGGTAATACCTGAAATAGAACAATTAATTGCAAACCATCCTCGCCATGAAGGAAAATGTCTTGAAGAACTTGCCTCCTACATGAACTTTGTGAACAACTGTCCTCTACCCAACAATAATTTGGAACTACCTTTGCTACCACATTCATTTATCTATATGCAATGGAACTGTGGGAGCATTAATACAACCTACTTCAACAATCAATACTGCACCATCCAAATCCTTAGATATGCAAAATTTCACGATTAAAATGATACAACAAATGCAATAAGTGCACAATTCTCAAATAATACAAGGCTCAAGAAAAGCATGCGAATGTACAAATGTAGATATCTAACTGAAATGATATGATCTACCAACATAGCTTATATCTAAACCGATTTTTGATGCATTGGCTTCCTCCTAAGGTGGCCGGCCATATGAGATCAAGTCTTAGCTGAAGTCGATAAAGGCAATCTCTCAAGTGTATAGGGATTCTTAGCAGCAAGGGTGATCTAGAGCCTTGGTTGTATTGTTAGACGAACCTATGTAGTAGATCTGCATATGAGGCGACAGAGCTGTTTGATAAGACCTCTGAGGGTTTGATTGTAAGATTGCTAAGACTAGAAGAGATTGGGATTAAGATATTTAACAGAAATATTCAAATGAACCAAGTTTTTCAGTTCACGCTTCCCTAACCAGGGGTCTTTTGGTCCCCAAAAGATTAAGATATTCAATGGAGAAGGGTTGAGGATATCTTCATCTTACAGAGTGGCCATTTTGCCTTGCATCATAAGGCAAACATCAACCAAAACTTGGCTTTACTCTGTCATTGCTGAATTAAAAATACATAATTAGTTTCTGGACTGTTCAAAGCAACACATCACAGTAACTGAAAGGATAACCAACTACACCAACCTTTGAAGGCCTTAGGCTTATTTGAACTCCTTACCACCGACCTTCATTTAGGTGTGGTCTCATGGCCTCAACAGCAAGCCGGGATTCAAGCATCTCCGCTGTCTCCCTTCACCTTCCTCCTTCTGGTTATGAGAGCATTGCATAGTCTTTTTGGCTACTCCTTGCTCATGATCCCCCTTCAATGGTGGAACAGACACTCTCTTCTTCCAATGAGTACTTGGTTTCGTGTGTTTAGTCAACTTACTCTCCTTCCTCTTAGAGTCTTTGGCTGCTTCATGGTGTAATTCTTCTTCTAACACAGCCACACTGTGATTTCTCAGACCACAAAAGGCACATGGACTTCTTCTTCCAATACCTTGGCTTCTTTCTTAGACTCAAACAACTCTTTGGGCTGCGAGTTTCCTTGGGTCTATCTCCTCTTTTAGAAGATGCTTTGCACTCATCTTAAATGCTTTTTTGCTTGTCTCACGATTGTCCACTCTTTAGCACCTCCTTGCTTATACTTGAATTGTCAAGGAACTCTTTGCAACCTTCTGCACCTTGGAGCTGTTGTCCCATCTTCTTTGGAGCCTCTGAGTTTTCCTCTTAAGGCATCACAGCCTCTTTGGCAACCTGCTCTAAGGTTAGAGATTTCAAATCCTCTCTTGCCTTGAAAATAAAAAATGCAAATGTACCTTGGAAGAGATTTTTCTCTTTCTTTGGAGACTGATGGCCTTTGTCCATGCCTGCACTTTTTGTTGCAACACTCTTAGAACTCTCTCCATCCTCTTGTATGCCACCTAAGAATCGCAAATCAACATGTGGAGACCTCTCAACAACCTCTACGGGATTGGCTATTCATTCTAAGCCCTTTTCCCGCGTACCCCATCTTGGAAAAAATGCTTGAACTGAATCCCTTGGTGCAATTGTCAAAACCATCAAAAGATTCTTGACAATGAACTTGGAGGAATCCTTACCATGCATACCTCTATTTGGGTTCGAGCATTGAACTTGAGGATTTACTTTTTCTCTCCACTTCTTCTTGCAAACATCTAATCCTTGGCTTGCAACTCTTCTTGCATCTTTTCCAAAACACCCACTAGAAAGTCTCCATGGCTCTCCAACCTGATTTTCAATTCCTTCTTTTTCTCTTTCAAGGGTTGTATCAACTTCCTCAGCCTTTAGTTATCCTCTCGGATGAGCTGGTTATCCCTTTACAACTCTGCAAGGCTATTCTTTTTGGATTTCCCCATGGCTGCACCTCACTAACCACAAAGCCTACACTTCCAGAAATGGGAGAACAACTAAACAAGGTTGTTAGCAATTTACCAAGCACAAGGAAAGCCCTGCTCTGATGCCACTTAATTTGTAAACCAGGGCAGATATTTTACACACCTAATCATTGGCAAACAGATTCCAATGCGAAGAACTCTCGCAATTCCACAAACAACATTTTTTATAAAAGCATGGTTGTCAGTCTACTATGGCACGTGTAAACAATGAACAATTCAGAGAACCTTATGTTGGCAAATGGTCAGCGCTACCCTTGGGATTCGTGACATGGACTAACCACCTCCTGTGGATCTGTTAACTCTGGGGGTTGTATCGGGCATTAACAGGTTGATCTTTTGGTGCAACGGCAACCGTGGGGCCAACAATTGGTATTAGAGCGAAAGGTGCTGGGTACGAATTCCCTTGGGTAATGCTGAGGGTGAGTTTGTTGGCAAATGGTCAGTGCTCCCCTCGGGATTCGTGACATGGACTAACCACCTCCCGTGGATCCGTTAACTCTGGCAGTTGTCTCGGGCATTAACAGGTCAATCTTTTGGTGCAACGATAACTATGGGGCCAACACTTTACACCCCCAATGTGGGGAAAATAATAACATAAACATGCAAAACTATTCACACAATAATTTGATTTGAAGAAAATGCAACTCGGGTGAAAATTCACTCCATGGAGCAATTAACTTCCTATTAAATTAATTTAAGATGTTTAAACAAGCCAATAATGCTTCAACAAGATCTCAACAAGATTCCACACAATTTATTAAATATTTATACTTGCAACACACTCTTAACACGACTTTTGTTGCAGCAACTATGCAACAATCAAGAATGGTGTCCCAGTCACCAAAAATCATGAGGGTCTCCTCTCCTTTTCCTTAGATTCCCATGGGAATATGAAACATAAAAAAAAAGGAATGTCAAAAGACATTTTTCTAGCCGTTTTTAACAAATTATAACATTTTTAATCGATTAAGCAGCTGCCAAAATGTTTTGTTGCATGTTGGTCAGTTTGGATGAAAGAATAATGATTGTGTTGATCTAAAAACCCTACAAATTGACCCAGTCATTTTCTACAATACAAAACACATCCTTTAGAAGTAAAATTAAACTAGACATCCCATACAATAGAAAGGGAGAGGCTATTGATAGAGAATCCATTTGGGTGAAGTGCTCATTAAACTGGACATCCCATCAAAACTAGACATCATGAGAAACAAGATTAAACAACTTGTAGGCCTTAACATCCTCTTAGTAGCCAACAAAAATTAGTGCGTGACTCTTTTCCTTCATAGCCTTGCATTGACCATTTGGAATGAATGCCCAAGCTTCACTGCCAAAGACTTCGAATGAAGTGACATCAGGCTTAACATATGTCCAAGCCTCCACAGGAGTCATGTTCTGCACAACCTTGTTCTTGGACTGATTCATGCAATTTTCCATCTTTCTTGAAGTCCAATTCTTTCCCTCGGCCACACCATTGCAATACTATTGTTTAAAATAAAACTATATTCCATTATTGCACTGAGGACTATTGTAAACTATAAATGGTGCCTCTAATTTACATTACATAACAAACAAGTAGTGTTCGGTATTAACTATAAATAATGCCTCTAATTTGCATTAGCTATTGTGTGAAATTACTACATTTAATGCCTAATAAAGTTGTAACCATGACATTTGTGGCAGCAACACTGTAAATTACTTGGGAAAAGCAAGGGTTTGAGTATTTGCAAATTGTGCTTCATTTTTCCTTTCATTTGTGTACTGTCATTAGGCTATAAAAGCCAAAGTAGGTCATCATGAAGTATATTAGGAGCTTGTCCTTCCACATTGGAGTGGCCTTGTGCTAGTTTGCCATTGAAAACACAAATCCATTTTATGTACTGCCAAGGTCACTTATACCATCCTACTCTCGTGTCTTAAGGTCTCTTTCATGTATTGTGGATTATATGGAAAGGATCAGCTTCTTCCATGTACTGACAGGTATATCATAAGGGCGGGTATATTGAGAGCCTTGACATATTGGTTAAGCAAGTATACAGAAAGGAAAGCCTATTTGGAGAGGTAAGGAACCCCCATATTCAGTAGAAATGGCTTCAAATGCTCCCAAAATCATGCTTCCAGTCTCTCGCTTGATGATAACTATTCCACATGGAAAACAAAGTTCCAAACTCAATTGGAGCTAGAGTAGATTGTTTTGAGTTAACTTCAGCTTCATATACTATTTTCTTTTTGTTGTTCAACCTTTTTTTCAAACTCCTAATGATTATTTGTATCTAAGTCTTGATCAATGTGATGTCAGGTTTTCTGGAACTGTAGCAGCAATGAGCATGGTGGGGCACATTTTGGGTTTAGGCGACAGACATTTGGACAATATTTTAATGGACTTCAGCACTGGTGATGTTGTTCATATAGATTACAACGTATGTTTTGACAAAGGACTTAGGTTGAAGATTCCTGAGATTGTACCATTTCGCCTTACTCAGACTATGCAGGCAGCTTTAGGACTTACAGGAATAGAGGGTACATTCAGAGCAAACTGTGAAGTGGTGATTGAGATTTTACGGAAAAACAAAGATATAATCTTGATGCTTCTCGAAGTATTTGTATGGGATCCATTGATTGAGTGGATGCGTGGAGATGGCCATGATGAAGCAACCATTGGTGGAGAGGAACGGAAAGGTATGGAGCTGGCAGTCAGTTTGAGCTTGTTTGCTTCTCGGTTTCAAGAAATCAAAGTACCACTTCAGGTAATCGTCCTGCATTTTCTCTTTATGATGTCTAATATATATTATATCTGCAGATTGGATGTCCATATAAGTGTGTGTGGTTAAACAAATGTGCTTTGGTTTAGTTCTATCTATTCCTATATCATTAAATTGTTCCTTCCATTTAGTTCTCCTTGTACATTCTGTTCATTTTCTCATATTAATGTGTGGATATTTTCACCTTTGTATGTGATTTCAGTTTCATTACAATTCTGTCTTAATTGGGTTTTGAACCTCCCTTTCTTTATTTGTTGGCCTTTTTAGTTTTACAGAAAATTTCATCTCCATATTGTAGAAATACATTTTTCTTTTTTCCACTGTAGAATTAGTCAAATTATCATGTTTTTTGTGAGCAGGAGCATCATGATCTGCTGTTAGGAACTCTTCCTGCATCTTCATCAGCGCTTCAGGTACTACTTTGTTTTCATGCACTTGCATTTCATTTAACTCCATGACAAAAAATATCATACTTAGCATGTAAGGGATTCTCCAGAATTTAGCAGATGTGCTTGATCGATATGAGACAATATCCACTTTATTTAGCCATGCTGAGCAAGAGAGGTCAAAATGTGTTATGGCTGAAGCATCTGCAAAGTCAATTTTGATAGAGGCAGCAAGCAATCTTGAGAAGGTTCGGATAGCTTATGAATTACAAGCACATGAATTTTCTCAGGCAAAGGCGCTGGTCACTGAAACTGCCCAAAAGGCTTCTACATGGATTGAACAACATAGTAGGATTCTTGATGTGTTGCGAAATGGTTCTGCTCCAGAGCTACAGGTTGTTGGGAAAACACCCAGTGCAGCAGAGGCTTTGTCTCTAACATCTGCTGTTTTGGCTGCTGGAGTTCCATTAACAATTGTTCCTGAGCCCACCCAAGCACATTGCCAAGAGGTTGATAAGGAGGTTGAACGCCTTACAAAAGAACTCTTTAAAGCTATTTTGCAAGCAGCAAAGGCATTGCAGTCCTATTCTGTGGCTTTACAATGTCTTCTTCGAGGAAATTATATTGCTAGCAGTCAGATGCATAGTTGGGCACAAGTTTTGCAGTTATGTGTGAGGCAACTTTCTCCTGAAGTACTTGCACTTGCCAGAAGACAAGCATCTGATCTTGTTGCAAAGGGCCAGGGTGAGCATGCAGACATTATACGTCAGAATTATGAAACACTCTGTGTAAAAATTGACATGGTTGATAAAGAAATAAGAAAAATTCAAGAGGACTGTTCTGAACTTGAGGCATCAATTGAGTCAGAAAATGAATATAAAGCTAAGGACCGATTACTGGCCATTTTCATGAAGCATTTGCAGCCTAATATTCATTCTGGGAAAGATGATGATACTTTTACTAGGGTCTCAGGATATAACAGACAGGATGAAATGAAGGAACGTGATGTGGGTTCTGTAAACCTTGACGAAAAGAGGGTTAAAGTACTAACAGTTTTGCATGTTGCTGCAGCTTCTCTGTATTGTGAGATCAAAGGGAAAATATTTAACATTTGCAACTCTTTGACAGATAGAATTACCTTAGGACCAGGAGAAGATATAAGCTCCCAAAATTGGAAATGGTGTTTACCTGATTTGGAAGAGCAAATTGAAAGATGTGCACTGGTTATAAATATTGTCACTGAAGTTCAGCAACTGAGTGGGCAAAACTTCATCCAACGTGGCCCAGTTTTGTGGGATACAACAGGTTCTGGTGATGATAACTGGAATTTGAGCATTCAAGGTTGTCTAAGTGCAAGCCGTAGCTTGGTGAGCCAAATGACAGGACTTGCACTTCCAGAAGCAATAAAATCAGTTCTTTCTCATAACCCTGCTATTATGGAGGCATTTGGTTCACTTTCACAGATAAGAGGGGCAGTAGATACAGCACTGGAACAGTTGGCTGAAATAGAAATACAAAGATCTTCCTTAATAGAGCTAGAGAAAACTTACCATGAAAATGTTGAAGAGATAACCAAAAAAAAAGCATCACTTGAAATGGCTATTGAAGAGGGCAGGGATCACTTGTCTTGGGAAGAGGCAGAGGAGCTTGCAAGTCAAGTAGAAGCTTATCGAGCTCAGCTAGATAAACTAAGAAATGCATGGGAACAGCGGGACATCCAAGCTTCTGCACTTGCTAGGAGGGAGCTAAGTGCACAAGGTGCTTTAGTAGCAGCAGAGCAACGGTTTGAGTCTCTTGTGACCATTGAACGTGATGGAGACATGCATCCTACAAGGGGATATCTTTTACTTGCAACATTTGCTAGGCCGTTCTCCGATCTAGAATCCTTTGATCAAAAGTTGGCTTTATTTGGGCATGAGTTCTCCAAAAAGAGTTCACCCAATCAAATAGAGATTGTGAGCTCTGGCTTTTCTGGATTTGAGTCAGTCTGGAAGGCTACTAATATGTTAAAAGATCGTACATTTTTTGTGTGGAAAGTTGGTATCATTGATGCTTCCCTTGATTCATGTATTCGTAATGTGGCATCTGCCATAGATCATAATACCTTGGGCTTTGACCAAATAGTCAGTATTCAGAAGAGAAAGCTTGAAATACAAATTGAATACTACCTAGATCAGTACCTCAGGGAAAGACTTGCTCCAATTTTCCTTGAATGCCTGGAGAAAGAAGAAGATTCATTAAAGCACATTTTGCTGGAAAATAGAGAACTTGAATCTAGTATAGTAAAAAAAGAGTTTGAAGCTGTGAAACGGGCTCAGGGTCTTCTCATTGAATATAGTAATGCACACGAAACTGCACGTGCTGCAAAAGCAGCAGCTTCTGCAATGAAGCTACAAGTGAGGGAGCTGAATCAGGAACTTCAAAAGGCAAAACTTGAGGCTGCACAATTAGAGTGGCTGCATGACTATATACTCCCTCTTCCAGAGAAAGATAGTATCCTTACACAGGGTTGTGCAAATGAAGATAAACTGCCATCCAGCTTTATCATGCTTAACCGAAGAAACTTGTTAGACAACATTCGTTCTGCAATGTCTGCTATAAATAGAGCTACAGAAGATCTACGAAGTTGTGAGAGATCTTCCATTTCCACTGAAGAACAACTTGAGAGGGCCATGGGATGGGCATGTGCAGGTCCCAGTACTGGTGGTGGCTCAAACAATTCATGTAGAGGGATGGGAATTCCTCCTGAATTTCATGAGCATCTTCATCACAGGAAGCATTTGTTGTTAGCAGGCAAAGAACAAGCTTCGGGTATACTGAAGCTATGTACTGCTGTTTCAGACTTTGAAGATTCTAGGGATGGCTTTCTAAGGCCACTTTCAGATGTAACACCGGGTGGATCTTTAAGTGATGGTAGAGCTTGGCAACAAGGATTTTTGAATATTGTTTCGAGATTGGACCATTCGTACCATTCATTTACACGTAAGTTCCTGATCTCCAGACATGATAGCTCTCTTTCTATATTTTTCTTGAGCATACTTAATTGTTTCAGATTTTAGAATAACATAAAATAAATAAATAATAAATTGGTTTCTCGTCGAGATTTCCTCCATTTTCTTCTGTTAAGAACTATGAAAGGAAGCCAAGCTGATTGCAGCACCCTTAGGTGGCTACATATGACAGCCATTATAGGTACAAGAAATGGCTGTTTCTAAAAGCATTTCCTATGCTCTGTATTTCCAAGGATACAATATTGATTGAGAAAGAAAGTTTGGTAACTAGTTTAAGTTTTACCTCTTTGCAAAGAAAGTCTTGTCAGTTTGTGCTAGATTTGAGTTTCTTATAAATTGTTGCTATATTGATACTGTTGATTTTCATATTTTTGTTGGAAAAGACACGTCACATAAAGATTTTAAATCCTAAATCTAATATTAATATTTGAGTACTACATAGTTTTGAACCTCTGTTTGCTGTATATAGTTTTTAATTAAAAGTGCATATCAAATAAATGT